>PVJO010001562.1:0-168557 GCA_004026905.1 Hystrix cristata
AGATATATAAACAGCACAATCGCAGGGTGTCTTCTAATTCAATATGACCACAGTGAATCCACATCACTGTTCTATACTGATGGACATTGAACATTTTCACTGCTATATTTGTGCAAATTAATTATGGCATATTTTCAGCCTAACGAAGTCAGGGTACAAATATCTTATTATAGGGGACATATGGAAGGTGAGGTTGAAACATCAGGGACTCTGATATTTTTATTCACAAAATGGGAGATTTTTTCATTATGCTAAAAGTTCTTCAGGTTATTTTGATGGCAAAAGGCTTTCTCTCCGACTGTACGGGGAAGTGAAGCAAGGTGAAGTGAGCATTTATAACTGTTGCTGTGTGACCATCTAGTCCCCCATTCCTGACGCTGGTGTGAACAGTATGCAGAAACAATTGTTCATTCATGTCTCTGGGAATAACATTCCTAGGAATTTGTTCTTTTTTTCCATGCTGCATCTAATCTTCTGAGGGGGAAACTGTCCAAGAACTACATGTGATTGGGTGAACTGGCTGCCATTTAGAGTCCAGCCCAGCATAGAGGAGGCAGCTTTCAGCTCAGTTAAGTTTCTCTTGCTAGGTTCCCTGGCTGGGGTGAAGGCAGTTCTACCTCTTTTAACCTACTTTCAGAGCCCAAGGGACAAATGGATGCCCATTCAGATCATGTCAATCCATCATTTAGTGAACATAAGAGGGTTTTCTTTTTTTCTACTTGAGGTCTCCCTTTTCTTGAGGTAGTAGAAGAAATGTTCATTTTTTTCCAGTTAAGGGAGGAGTTCACTGGAGAAAGATAACAGGAGACCAAGTTATGACTTATTGGAGGGATGGGAGCCCTGTTATTTTTATACATTTGGTTGCCAGGCCAGGGAGGAGGGTGGAGTAAGAGTGGGGACTGAAGTCCAGAGCTAGTATGCCCTCTGAAGCCTAAAATGTTTACTAAAATGGTTTCTTTATAGAAAAAGTTTATCAGTTCCTGTTCCAGATCATGTGCTGTGTGTCTGGGACCCTGGGATTCCTTGCTCCAACAGTCCCAAACATGTGTCCGGGGCTCCTCAGCGTAGGTCAGTGAGAATGGTTAAGTGGGTGATGGATAGCACTGAGGTGTCTGAGCTAGCTGTGCCCTTAAGAGTGGGCCTGGGCATGAATGGGGAAGACAAAAGGAATGGGCTGTGGGCAGGGCCCTGGGCGACTGGTGTACCACACTATGAGTGGCACTCTGAGGAGTCTAACATTTTAAAATTTGAATGTGCCTCATATGTCATTATGAAAGTACATTTGTTGGATCAGGAGAGTAAAGTGCATGCTTTATTTAATAGATTACTGGCTTGATCCAGAAATTTTTTATATCCAGACGTAGAGTAGACGGTCTCCCATTTGTGACTGTGCCTAGACCTGCATATGCTGAGTGCAGATCTGCATGGAAGAGGGTATATTAGTCACATTTTCATTGCTTGGACAAAGTACCTGACACCAACAATTTAAAGGAGGCAAGGTTTATTTTAGCTCATTATTTCAGAGGGTTCAGTCCATAGTTGACTGTTTCTAAGGCAGAAATGGCATGGGAGAGAAAAGCTAGTCAACCCAAGGCAACCAGCAAGCAGGAAAGAAGAGAGGAGCTATGGACAAGAATCCCACCCTTCCAGGTTATCCTAAAAGCACATTCAACTATGAAATTATCAGAGAATTAATCCACGGGTGAGTATAGTACCTCCATGATCTGATCACCTTCTAAAGTCCCACGTCTGAACATATGTGACTTTGGGGGACATTTTAGGTCTAATCCATAACAAAAGGTGCCACGGTTATATAAAGGCATTCTGTGTCCAGAGAGACATAGGCAGTGGCCTGGCCGAACTTCCCCTAACCTTGCCCTGCCTTCCTCTTGGAGTACCCTTCTGCCATGATAAGGGAAGGGGACAACAGTGTGTGGGGATTCTTGCCTGACAAAAGAGCTATGTCTGTGGCCAGCTCTGAGGCTCACTTAGCACATTAATTTCTTAGCAAGAGAAGGAGAAGCCAGGATTGATAAGTGCCAATAAGTCCTCTGTTAAACACTAAACACTGTGGACTCACCCCTGAGCACTAATGATAATTGACATAATCTGCTTCATCTTTTTCTAATCTCCTCTTTCGTGTACTCATCTTTCCTTTTCTAAGGTTCTTGGCTTAGTGTCATACAAGGTGTCCAAATATAATTATGATGAATAGATTGCCTCAGAGTTGCCTGCCCTAAAATTACTGTTTCAGCGCCTTCTGAATCAGCCTAGGATGCCAGTAGTGTGCTTCCTCCCTTGGGCTTTGCAAACAGATGTTTTGACAGCTAACCACTGATTCTTGGGGTTCATTTCCTTAGAGTTACTGAACCCTAGACCACATGGGGTTTCTGAAAAGCCTGCTTCATAGTCAGATCACTGCTCTGTTAAAAGTCAGGAAGTTTTGGTTCACGTTGTGTCTGAATGAGATCTAACTCCCTGCTTCTAAAAGCTGACTTTTCGTTCACTTACCTAAAAGGAAGAGATGCATTTTCTAAGATGTAAAGGCTACCTTTGTGTGCTCTTATCAGACAAAAGTGCTGTCATGGTAGAACAACACTTACAGTATTAGTATCTTTGTTTCATTGGCATTGCATGGCACAGTGACCTGCTAGGAGCCACTGTGAATTCCAGGATGAGCCCATTATTTTCCCTGAGCTTTTTATATTCACTCCTTGAAAGTGGAGAAAGACTAACCACGAGGGTACTTTTAAGGATATAGTTTTCACGTTCTCTTATAATCCTGTTAAGCCACTTAGAGTTATAGGAAAAGGGCATATATTTTCTTTACATAATTCTTATGGTAATTTCTGTCCTTTCTTTCTTTCTTCTGATGAGAAATAGTGCATACAAAAGGAGATACATATTGCATGAGATTCGTGAACCAGTTTAGTATTTTTCTTAACACATTTTAGTGTTATCTTTCCTGGACACCTTAAAATTAAAGTCTCTCTTTCCATTAATGTGATGACCATGGAATATTGTTACATCTTCCAAAAGATAGGATTCTCACAATGTAAAAAGGGAGAAGTCAGAAATAAGATTTCTAGTAACCTAAGTCTGTGATTTAAAAGCAGAAGTGGTGGCAACTAATAAGCCTACATGAATATTTTTTTGGTCCAGTGCACAAAGGATTGGTGCCAATTGGATCCTTAAGAGGTTTCACAGAGTTGGTGAAATTTCTCTTGCATTTTCTTGTCCTTACTCTTCCTTCTACCACTTCCTTATTTCTGGAGCATGGGTTCTTAACCTCCATACTACTGAAGTGTATGTGGGGCAGGCTAGCTCTTTGCCATGGGACTTTCCTGTGCACTGTAGGATGTATAGCAGCATCGTTGGCTTCTAACAACTAGATGTCAATACTATCTCCTCCCTTAGCCATGACAAAAATGTTCTGCTCATTATCAAATGCCACCCAGGGGATCAGGCCCGGTTGACAACCTTTGCTGTGGACCCTCTTTTCTGCCAGTCACTGGATGCTGCGTGTTGCCTTCCAAAGTTCTGAACTTTTACGTGAGTATGCATCCCCAAGTTCCCCCTGGAGCACCAGTGCTAGAAAATCATTGTTTTGTCTCCACTAAGGTAGGACCTTTGCATATTCCTTATTCAGAGTGGTTCACACTGGTGCATGAACATCTCATTGGGTGAACTAAGACAAACACAAGTGCATTTTAAAAGAGGAACCCGTTAAACTAATGTCCAATCACTTAAAAGAAACTGTCTATAGCTTTACTAATTGTCACATGGTCTTATTTGAGACATACAGCAACTTTGTCAGATAGGTAAGTTTATGGAGGAGGAAATTGAGACTTAGGGTACTGAAGTAATTTGCACAAGATGGGGTGGTTTGGTATAACAAAGCAGGAGGAGCTTAGGCTTTTGAGCAAGGTATTTTGAAATGTAAAAAGTCCTTCTAGGTGCTTCCTGATTGTTCCAGGCAATCACAAATGCTCTTCTTTCTCTACTTCCCAACTGCACAGATTGCTATCTTCTTTTATACCACGTAAGTCACAAGAAAGATTGTTCAAAAGTTGAAATTCCAAGAAGCTGACACATGTCTTTTGCCACTTCCTGCAGTTTAGGGGAGTTGTTACAGGAAGAATAATAATTCTAGCTACTGCCACTCAGTAATTTTCTGTACGGGCATCCTTTTTAGTCTCAAGCCTCACTTACTGCAAACAAAAGTGAGGAAAAGACTCTTATTCATACTCCTCTTATAGGAGATGATGGCATAATTTTTCTCAGATATGATCTTGCCTTAACAATTTTCACAAGAGATATTCTGATAGTCCTTGCGGAATCCAAGCAACAGCATGCAACATCATGATAGGTAATTGATTTCTTAGCGTCTCAGGGAAATGTTAAGGGATCCTGTGGGATGTTAGCAAACTCACAAAAACTAGAAGAAGATATTAAGTGTTATGTATATTTTATCTTTAACAACTGTTATAATTTGGATCTAAAATCTGCCCCCCCCCGAAAAAAGTTGCATGTTGAAGACTTGGTCCCAGTTTGGGCAGCAGTGTTCAGAAGTGGAGCTTTTGAGGAATGGTATGATCGTGAGGCTCCAAACTCCTCCTTAGATGAATCCATCAATGGACTCAGAGCTCAGTGTTCTATTGGGAGGTAGGGGAAGATAGGAGGCAGAGCCCAGTAGAAGGGAGTGAGGTCACTGGAGCTGTGTCCTTGAAGGCTACATTTTGTCCCCGGACTCCACACCCACTCTGGTTGCCATAAGGTGAGCAGCCATCCTCCACCGTGCCCTTCCTTTATGGTGTTCTGCCTTGGCACAGGCCTAACAACAATGGAGCTGGCTGAATAGTTGCAAAACCTCTGAAATTTAGTCAAAATAAATATTTTCTTCTTTAAGTTGTTTTTCTGAGGTATTTTGGCACAGTTATGGGAAACTACCACAAAAGCTATGAACTTTTTAACAAATTTTTCTTCATAATTATATTGTAACCAATTCAGAAGCAATGTAAAGGCACAAAGCGTAAAGCACATTACCTACAATTCCATTGCTCAGCCATGGGTACTGGTGACATTTTGATGACTGTCCTTTTTTAGTCTTTTTTTTTCTGGTCATACATATATTATAAAACACTGAAATCATAGTAGCTGGGATATTTAAGCATACAAAATCAGGGGCATTTTCTAGAATCATTATTCATTTGATGTGGATGACTGCATATGCTTTGTTTTATGTCATATTATATAACGTTCTCTATATTTGAATATGTTCTTCTATTCGGAATCTAGACTATAATAAGCGTGAAAGGGATGAGAAGTGTTATTTGGTGTTCTGTAGGTCCCTTGCAGTATTAAATTTTGAAAACAGAGGGAAAGATGGATGCCTGGCCTCTGGTTCTTGTGAATATCACACATCTGAGCAGTCCTGTAGAGAAACGGTGGTGCTAACTTCCTCAGTCACATCCAGGAGAGTAGCGTAATGGGACAGTGGAGAAGGGCGGGCAGCAGTGACTGGCACTGAAGGAACAGGGAGCACAACAGTGCCAAGCTCCTCTTTCCTGGGTCATTGCTGCCTTGGGCCAGCTGGCCAGAGTGGTCTGAGATGAAGGGTAAAGGGGAGCAAGTCTTGTTTCCTGTGTAATCATGCTTTCCAGGACAAGAAGCACCACGGCATCGTCCCGACACACGCTCATTGACTGTTGCTTTGATCAGCATGTCTCCAAGGGAAGCGGAATGGATTTTATAACAAGAGAGAAAGAAAATGATTTGGGCAGTTTTTATAGATTTAAGTGATCAAAATCATTCCCTCAAGAACTCAGATTTAAGTTTTCTGAAGGCAAAGAAAGGTGTTAGTGAATTATTTAATGTTGTGTACAAGTGATATGTTAGTTTTAGGACCCCAAAGCCTCCCAAACCCCAAGCCAGTTGAGTTGTATTTTGCAGTTATGGGGATAATGTGACAGTGATACTCTGATACTCACACCTAATTCATGTGCTTATTTTGTAGAATTTAGTTCAAAATATAATTTTTATTGGGCAGAGTATACATAATTAATTTTTTTTTTTACTTTTTAAAATTTTTTACCAAGAACATGTATTGGTACATTGTATACATAATGATCATAATCAACATGGTTATTTTGTACCTGTACATGATATATCTTTATTTCCCCCCTCTTCCCCTCCCCTCCTTTCCATTCCCCCAACCTTCCCTATTTGCAACAGATTTATTTACATTTTTCCATTTTTTCCCTTTCTTCTTTTCTTTTAACCTTCCAGGGGGAAAAAGAAGGAACATAATTAAATTTTTGTGTGAGATTTAGTGATTAATTATGTGGTGTGTGTATGTGTGTGTTAGTGTGTATACTTCCTTCTCAAAATCTTGAATATAGTAGCCTCAGAAGGCATAAAAGGAATTTATGAATGCCCCTTGTGGTATTAGTCTGCAAAGGACAATTGCTTGGTAACTTAATTTTCAGAAGTACATTACCAACCAGAAACTTCTTGTTCATGGAGTAAGTTACAAGCAGACATTTAATGATGTCCTGTCCTCTCCAACCTAAATGCAGTTGGAGAGTTTCTTTGTTTTGTTTTATTGTGCTTTTGGCACCACTGAGGATTGAACTGAGGGGGCTCCACCACTGAGCTACATGCCTAGCCCATTTTATTTTGCGACAAAGTCTAGTTGCCCAGGTTAGCCTTGAACTTACTGTCCTCCTGCCTCAAACTCCCAGGTAGGAAAGCTGTTGTTGTTTTAGTTAAACATTCTCATTTGACAATGATTATTTTCACAGCAAAAGAGACTAAGGTGATCAATATGCACATCTCCATGTCTGTTGAGTGAGTTATGACATTTCGTGTTTCTTCTGCTGGTGCTGGGGATTGAACTTAGGACCTTACCCATGCTAGGCAAGCTCTACCACTGAGTTATGCCCCCACCCCACATCTTACAAATTTCAAATTAGTTTTCTTCAGAATACCATTTGCAAATACTCTAAGTAAACCCAGAATTTCCGGGTTGGAATGGATATTTCTTTGGCAAAATTCACTGCTGATGCATGTAGTAAGGGGAATATACCTTTGGGGAGATTGATGCATATTACAGAATTAATTTCACAGAATAAGGAATGCTACTGAAATAGTTTAAGTGGACAGTATCTTTATTCCAGTCAAATCGACTACCCTAAGGAAAGAAAATAAAGATTTCACTGAAGTACAGAGAAAATTAAAATTCTTTTAAACTAATTTAGTGACCTTATGCTGTCCAATTTTAAACTTAACATAGAACTACTATTTAAAAAGGAGATTAGTACTAAAAAGAAAAAAAAAAGCTGACTGCCACAATAAAAGTTCGAGCTTCTACTCCCCTCCTCCTCAATGAAATGACCATAATGGCCAGTTTTTACAAAGGCCAGACGAAGTATTTTGCCTTAATTAAAAAACAGAAACAACTGAGGTAGCAGTACCGAGGCTGGATGTGAGCAGTGCCTGGAATTACAGATCAAGACCCGGAAAGTGCGTGTTGTCTCTAGGTGATGCCTCAGGTTAAATAACCCCCTCCCAGAGCTCTCTGCGCAACAGCCTGGCGAACACAGCCCGCCTGTCCCCTGGCTCCAGCTGATCCCGCCAGAGGAGAGGCCTTTGCTGTGGAGAATCCAGACTATTATCCTGGTGTCTTCTGGGTAGGGCACCAAAGCTCCCTGTTGAGCTTTGTTACTGTTCTGTGTAAAACTGAGCGCTGGTGAGCACTGATCCTCCATGAAAGGAATAACAATTGGAAACATAACAAATAGAATATAAGATTTGCCGAACTTGTCTGAAGTTCAGAAATATCCTTTTCTGAATTACAGTCTCAGCCAGTTGCCTTAAAGACAAGAGACGCAGCAGATGAAACTCGAGGAAGAGGGGAATCGGGCAGACGGTCTGTGGTTCCCAGGTAGAGTGGACAATGTCAGGACCTGGCCTGGATCACATGCAGTCATTTTTACTGTTTCTGTGCCTTCTTGGCCCTATTTGATTTGGTTTTATTATTTTTCCCTTTTCTTGGCAATTGCCCTTGACTGCTAGAACCCACTTTGTTTCATTGACTAGAAAGCTGGAAGTGGCTGGGAATCTATGTCCGCATCTGTAAGGACAAACTCAGAGCATTTGACCGATGACTGGCTGGTATTGGAACATGAAGGGCCAAAAGCTTTGCCCGTGGTTAAGGCAACTCTGAGGCCTAACAGTCACGAGAGTCCCGCATGGGATCAGACTGAAGCGACCCTTATAAGATATTTCCCTCAATCCTGTCCTTGGCTTCCTCCCTGGCTCTGTGCTGCTTCCCCTCCCTGGTCACCAAGTGTTCCTAGAGAGCACTTCCTTTTTGATCACTTGTATGCACACAAACCTGCATTTCAGGGCCAGCTTCCAGAGAAGCTGGACCAAGGCAGCAGGGCAGCACATGTATGTAAGGAAGACAGGGAGCTGATGAGCATTGACTCCAGCACCCCATGTTGCAGGGGTTGTGTAGCCTCATGCTTAAGCAGAAGCTCTTGAGTCAGAGAAACTTGGGTTCACTCTGACTTCTTCCTTTGGTAGCTGTGGGACATCAGGTAAAATGGCCCACCCCTCTGAGCTTCGTTTCCCTTGCTAAATGGAGCAACAGTGGAACACAACTCATAAGCTTGTTGTGAAGTTTAAAAGAAATAATGCATGAAAAAAGTTGTTCATGGCATAGAATAAACCCTCAGTGTTAGATTCGAGAAAATCCTGCTCCTAAATTTCAAAGGAATCCCTATGTTTAGATAATCATCTGTAGCACAACTCAAAAATGCTTTATGAGATGCAGCAGCCCTTGGTGTCCCTGTTTTGAAGGGAAAAAGGTGGGGCTGAAACATTAAATGAGTGTGTATAGAGTTATCCCATTTTTGTGTCCTGTGACGAGAATGGTAGAACGCAGGCCTCGGCATCTAGTGGTCTGGTGTTTTGTTCTGTTTTGTTTTTGGTGCCGAGACTCGAACTCAGGGTCTTGCATTTGCTAGGCAAGCACTCTCACCAATGAGCTAAATCCCCAGCCCTGGTCTGGTATTTGGGGACTGTTCACTTGAACAAGTGAGGGCACTGGATTCCAAGTACCAAAGAGTACCTGGGATTTTTGAGGATCAGAAATCGTGTATTACTAAGGAAACGTGAAAGATAAAGAAAGGAATAAGGAAGAACACAATAAGAGTCTGTTCTTTAACCATTCTTGAAATGTCTCAAATAATAATAATCTTTTATTATGTGTGAATCTTTCTTCATTTCAAATGATTCCAGTCTCTACTATTGATTCATCTACTTCATCTGGAGGAAACGAAAGAGGTTTAGATGATAGTGTACTCAGAACCTCTTGAATCTGTGAGTTTGAAAATACCACATGAAAAATGCGAAGGTCGTATACATAAATCTACATATGATTACATTTGTGTATGTGTTAATTACTTCTAAAGAAATTAGGATTAGACATATGGAAAACCATATGTACTGGGAGAAAAAAATCTCAGGTGCATTCAAGATATCAAACTGCAGGACTTTTACCTGCTCAGCCGCATGTTGGAGGACACACGTGAATCAAGTCTTTAATTTAGAGCAGAATGAATGTGTATTTCACTGGTTTAGATCAGAAGGTCAAGGGTAGAAAATCTATTTAGAAATAGATTTGAATAATATATGAAGGAATTCAAATTACAGTTGTGTTTCCTGGAGGGTTTCAGGCCACCAGATCTGAGAGACTTTATTTATGAGTACATACAGAGGACAGAAAAGATGCATCTGGAAAGACACAAAATAATGTCATATATATAAGAGGTGTTTAATTTTTTTTTTTTTGAAGCGAAGGGTGAATACAGGCAAGACACAGGAGTGTAGAAATGTAGTTTGAATACTGGCAGGGAGTTGTGTGTGATGTATATGAAGGTGTAGGTTTCTTGCCAGTACTTCTGAAAGGTAGAACCAAAACTGCAGGCAGAAAGCTACAGTGAATTCACGAGAGGGTGCATTTTTTCCAGTTCTGCTGGAAACAGAAGGTGAGATGCCCATCATTAGAAGTACTTTCTACTTATCAAAGATGTTATTAAAAACTTTGGATGTGTCTGACTATCTCTTACTGCTATGAATATTTCATTCTAATTTCCATAATAATTTGTGTATCTTATAATTTAAACATAATCAGTGTTCTTAATAAGATATTTTTGAAATGTCATGAGTTTTATACCCATGTGATTTATGTGAATCTAGTTAAGAAGCTGTCTGTGTCTTGAAGTCAAGCACACTACACATATCTTCGCCCCATACTAAAAGCAATGGGCATTAATTATTGATACTAACTAGTTCTCATACCACAATGAAGACTGTAGTTTTTCAAATGGACAGAATTATGCCGAGCACTTTTAGTTAAGGTAATTGGGTAATGTATGTGTGTATCATAAAATATCTTCACAGTACTGGGGGAGATGAAAGGGATTGAGGGAGTGAGGGGCTCCACACCAGTAATTAAGTATCCAGAAAAATGATTTCAAAGGATGAGTTGAAATAAGAGATACTTTTCAGTAAACAAAATTTAAGAGATTTTCCTGCTAAGAGAAGATGGTCTTTCAGGAGTGAGGGAATATCATTGGGAGAGCATGAGATGCAGATAGTGTTTCTTCTTCTGTTTTCTTTCTCAGTAATATGAAGAACTAAGTCTAGCTTTCTCAGCGGTTCAGTGGTATGGAGTCCAGAGACAGAAAATGAATATTTTTTTTATAGAAAATATGGTAGTCCAGTATTTCTTGGAAAAAAAAGTAGATTGGACCAGGGCAGGAATGGCTGTAGATAGCAGTTTGTAGGCTACTTCAGTGATTTTGCCAAGGGAGGGAGAGAACTTGGTTAAGTGGAAAGAGGAGCGTTTGCACTGACCGGATTCGATGACTAAGCAGATGGAAAGAGTGAGGCCCGGATAGGAGCACCCAGGTGGAGGTTGGTTGTTTTTTTAGCAAGATAAATGGACGGACTTGGGGACATTAGTGCAGTTCTGAAACTGGTGATTACAAAATATACACAAGACACACAGGTGAAAATGTGAGGCGGTGCAGTCAAGTATGTTGCTCTAACCCGCAGGCAGCTGAGGCAATTTGCTTTGAGTCAAGTGCAATGATGTTGAACCCTAATCAATGGAGCCCTCGCAGTCTCTGAAGATTCTTGATGACAGGGCTGGTGGGAGGGAGGCAGGCATGTAAATTGTTTTGTGCTCATCTCAGTCTCAATTTCTGCTTTCCCAGAATTTGTTCAGTGTACTGTCTCCTTGTGTTCATACACCGTCTGACTTTTCTTCTATGTTGTCTCAAGCAGAGAATAGAGCCTCACCGACAACAGTTACTTGCACAAGGCGTTTATTTAGCTAACTTGGAGTTCTGGGGAATTCGAGGCGTTAACGTTACAGGAATTATGTTCCAGTGTCCTGGCTTGTCAGCCTTGCCAATATATTATTCAGCCTCTTCCTCAAGACTACTGTTTTCTGGGTCCTTTCTGTAGGCTCTTTTGGAGAGTCTGCTGCCCTCCCCACTCATAGTATATGCCTTTTTCTCAGCCCTCAGCGTTCCATATTTACTGTAGCCTTCCGCGTGCTGGGACCCAAGCCCTGCCTTTCTGCGGCTCAGGCCTGGCTGAAGCGTCCACCGGTCAGCCTTTTCTTCCGTGCAGTGGAGCAGGAAAGCTCTTCATTTTCCCACGTCCGAAATATCGCAGAAGCAGCTATGATTTTGCTTTGAAATAAGTTTTACTCAACATTGAGTTCTGAGCTCAGAAAAGACGTCTGGTTTGGGGTAAAGTTTGCATTGTCAACATGCAGACCCCGGAAAGGCTAGTGGCTGAGACAGGTAACGCCCTCCAAGCACAGGGTGGAGGAAGTGGGGGAAGGGTGGCGAGAATCTTCAGCTCAGCTTGCCAAAGGGGAGACATGAAAGTTTTTTGGGCCCAAGCCACATTTGCGGTGAGGACCGTGTGTAGGGTGGGAGGATAAGTAGTAGGAGGCAGTTCCATGGTCAGGATTTTGGCGAAGAACTGTTGCCAAAAAACGGGCAGCAATTTATCAGCCACTATATTATTTCTGTGTCAGCGTAGGAAAAATATTTTATGAAACATGTTTCTGAATATAAATTCAATTTAATTCGGTTTCTGTTGCACAGGCTTTCCTTTAAAGAACGCAGAGAGTAATTGAATATTTATTATGCCCAAATAATTGTTACACCTCTGCTTATGCTTACATAGTTTACAAGTCGCAAGATATACATTGCAGTTTGGGGGCATTCAAAATGAAGTGTCATTCTCCAGTGTAGTTCAAGGGAGAATTTGGTCCTACAACTGAATGCCTGTTCATCAAGATAACAAATTTGCAGGTGAAGAAAAGTAACCTCTCTCTTGCTTTGGGCCCATCAAAGTGGCTATGCTGCAGTGGATGTTGTACTTTTTTTTATTTAGTAAATATAGATACAGAAGGCTGGAAAAAGTGCAATCTTATGGAAAATGGTACTAGTGTGGGCATTCCTTGTGTTTTGTGACCTCATTCTTGAAACTGAAAAATCAGGTGCCGCCTTCTGTGGGCCAGCTCAGCAACCCAACATTACCAGGCACGAGCATGCATAGAGTTTGAATGCAAACATTCAGGGCACATGGCCAGTTCCAATCACATGTGCTGGACCATCGCCCAGTTGGGAGACCCCCATAGTGTTGAATGCAGGTGCGCAATGTCAATGAGGTTTCTGACCCAAACACTCCATGAAAAGCTCCATGGGGGTGTGGGCCAGTCAATGATATAGGGACCCAAATTCTTTTCATCTTGTGGCTCTGTCTTCTTTAAGAATGGCTTCCAAGGGAAGGAGGGCATCTTGATTTTAGCCGTCCATAAATGGTAAAGAACAGAGAGGATCATGCATAGGAAGTTTTTATGGATTTAAGGTGGGCCCTAAATCTAATTTGACTTTGGACACAGAAACGGATACACAGGGCAACTACTTTGCCTTCATGTTTCATCTCCCTCCGCATAAACAGAAAGGTCTGGTGGAACAAAAATGACAGAATGGTGCTATATGTCACCCAGAAAAATCAGCTGGAATCTACACCCCAAGAAATTAGCTACACCTATGAGCCAGTAAGCAAGACCTATGCTAACCATCCCCTTGGGAGGCAAAACCAAGGCTTCAGCCTGGTCAGGTGTGAGTGACTATAAGCTATAGGCCCTCAAGGAAGTGCACTCTGAATGAACTTTGAAGTTGGATGATCTCAGAGGACTATGGCTCAGAAACAGTCCTAGGCAAGCCCTGTAAAAATGGCCTATTTGTAAAGTCCTAATTATCTGCAATGTGGCATTTCCCTTTGGGTGTGTGTTGGTGCTTCCTGACCTTTTCATGGTATGGCAAGTGCAGAAGCCAGTAAGTGGGTGAGCTTATGTGTGGCAGAAAGTAAAGACCCAGAGCACCCAACTGTTCCAGACCATTACCTCTGCTTAAATAGCAGGCTAAGAATCTAGTTAAATAGCTCGATACATAACTTACGGCACATCAACGTACTTGGGCATTGCCCAATTCTCCCTCATTCTCAAAATATTTCACTACCATTGATACATTAACTTGTTGTTTCACCTTTCTCATTTATTTAATGACCAAAGTGTGGTAACTCTGTAAAAACATTTTCCAGAAAAGATACTCATTTTTAAGCATTAGAAATGCTATCTGGCTTCCCATTTAAATTTTAATTATCATGCTAGCTGAAATAATTCTTTGGAATTAATGTTTCTTATTTGGTTTTACTGGTGTAGTGTTGCTTGCCAAGATTTTCATGTTCTTTGTACTATAATTGTTTGGTGCTTACAAGTCATTCTGTTTCACCAATATTTGGCTTTATAATTTTTCCTTGGAAAACTTGAAAAGCCCACATGCCTGGGTGAGAACTTTTGACTGAAATGTTATTTTAGGTTTATTATCTTTGTGTTTCCTATGTTTTGTTTTGCTCCATTTTCCTCCACTTAACAAATTCTAGGTAGTTAATTTACTTCCTTTGCTGCCTTCTAACACATGTGCACATACATACATAAGGACGCATGTGTACACACACAGTCATGCCTTGATTCTCGATTCATTTCCCATATATTGATAGTTGCAGTGAAAGAATATTCTGACTTATTATCATTTCTAGTTTTGTGGAAGTCAGAGTAAATCTTTGTTTCAATTTTTTCTGTTCTAATTTTTCCCATTGAACCATAAGAAGTGTTGCAGTACACAAGATTAGGTGAGAGCCCCTCTACCTGTCAGGCATATTGGAAAGAGCACAGGATATTTTTGTTTTGTTTTGTTTTGTTAAATAGACCTTGTTCTAGTCTCTAGTCTTGACTGTATTGCTTATTAGTTGTATGACCTTGGAAAAGAACTTACACTCTTTGTCATTTTCTCACTTGAGAAAATGTAAATCCTAATGTTCACTTTATGTATTTCGAAGAATAATTTTGAAGAGTACATGGGAAACCATTTATAATTATTTTGCATTGTGCTGAGGTGGCCATCACTGTTGATTTTGCCCTTGTGCTGCTTTCTACTTAGAAAAACATCCATACATGCTTCGCTCCACTTTTGCGGATAAGGTGTCCCTGCTGTTTCAGAAGTTACCTTCTGTCAGTGTTCCTGGTTCCATCTCCTCTCACCTTCTCCAGAATGTTGTGTCCGCTCTTATCTCTTCGTGTATGGTTCTGTTTCTCTCCCCACCAGCTGCCCTCTGCCTTCACTACTGGTCTAAACTCCCATCTGAGGGTAGTATTCCTCTCACCTTGTATTCTTTACTTCTTTCCAGCCCCAAAATTCTCTCTTATCACTAGCCATCAACTCACTGAATATTTTAAATAATAGATTCTAAATTTGTTTTATCTCTTTTGTCTTTCTCATTCTGTCCTCCACCCACCACTATTTGGCTTTTACCCAGATGGAAAATGCCACAGCAAGTATCACCAAGAATCTTCCATGTTCTTTAAGGGTAAAGGTGAGTGTGGAAACAGATACAGTTTTCAAGTTCAGAAGCTTAACCAAATAAAGGTATATGTCTCATTCATCAAAGAGCATGTCCTTGTCGACCCCTCCATTTTCACCTTTGAGCCTCCAGGTTTGTGAGAGAATAAATTTCTGTTTTAGCCCCTCTTTACTAGTGGAGTTTTGTGATTATTGCCTCTTTGTCCTCTTCTGTAGATCTTCTCATAGAAACATCTGGACTTAACTGTTCTCTGGTTGTGACCTCGATCTTTTGTCCTTCTTGGTCAACATGAATTTCCTTGGTGCCTTCATCCTTTTGTGATTTTACCTGTACCTACTGACTCCAAAATTTATGTCTCCATATCTAATCTCTTACCTGAACTTCAGACTGATATGTTCACGTACCTGCTGCTGGGAGCCTGCAGATACTAAAACTTGCCTCTCCTAAAAGACACTTTTCAAATTTCTGAAGAATTTTCTTCCTTTTATATTTTCACAGTAAATGACTCTGTCTAGTCACTGAAATAAGGATGGTTAATGGTAACTACAAATTATTCTGGTTCTTTTCCAATATTTCCTCCTAAATGCAACTTTGAATTAGCTCCTTCAGCTTCTAACTGTCCACTACCTGGTCCTGTCTCCTTATTCCTCATTGGATTTTATTTCAGTTTTTTTTTTCTTGATAGCCTCACTAATTCATTTTTGCCTCCTTGAAAACCATTATGTACACTGGTTCCAGAATGTTCTAACTGAAATGCAAGCTGTATGCAGTTCATCCCTGTTCACTCATCAGGGAGTCCCCTTTGTGTACCAATCCAAACTCCAAAGCAAGGCATGGAAGATTATGGGTGGCCTCGCTTTTGGACTATTCTCCAGCTTCAGATCCTCCTACCTACTGTGTTGTACTTTGGGTTCTAGTCATAACAAACAGTTCTGCTTCTTCTAGCACAGTATGCGCCTACAGCCCCCCAGGCCTTTGCTTAAGCAAGTGTCTCTCCCCAGATGACCTTCTCTGATTTCTGACTATACTGTAGTTAACTCTGCTTATTCTCCAAGGAGATATAAGGATCTTTACTTAAGATAGCATTGGGTTAAAACAAACAAACAAACAAACAGTAGCTGTCCTCTGGACTGTACTCACAGTCTGTGATTTCTATCATTGCACTTCATAATGGTATACAGAAATCCTTATTTATGTATCCCCTCCCAAGAACAGGTACTGTGAGGACAGGGAAGGGTGTCCTAGTACCTGACATGGTAGTGCTGGAGCATTGTAGGTACTGGATAAACATTTGTTAAACAAAGCTGAGGTACTTGCAGACAACATAATCACCTAAGTAGAGATTTTGAGTCTGGATGCGACTACAGATAATGGCTCATCACCTCTAAATTCCCAAAGAGAAAAAGATATTGTACTTCATAAAAACCTGTGAAAATTGCATCTCAGAATCATTAAAGCTGGCATAAATAGAATATAAAATATACAATGCCCTAAATTTTGTCTGATTCTCTGGGTTATATTGATTTAGGAAAAAAGAAGCAATAGTATTTTGATGCTTCCTAGAACCTCTGGCTTCAAAAGCTGATAACTTGTACTTATCCTCTTAAAAGTCTGTTGTTGCATCTCTTCTGCCCAAGTACACACAACTAGGACTTGACATTTAGGGAAGAGGCTATTGGAAACTAAAGGACTAGCAAACATTGTTTCAGTGTTAAAAAACAAACAAACAAAAAACAACAGCAAATAGCAAATTACAAACTCAGTCCAGCAAGAGGTCAGGAGACAAACAGAACAGAGCCTGTCAAGTAAAGTGAAGTGTAATGCATATTTTATTAAACAATAAGTATGGCATTCATGTTTTGAACTCTTTGTTATGAAAATTTCAAACCTAGGTAAATAGAATAGGAAAATAATCCCTTATATCATCCAGCTTCAAAAATGATCTGCATTCTGCTGTTTCTGAGTTGTCTATCCATTTAGGCATTTCCCATTTTTCCCCTCTTTGGGGGTAAAATTGAAGCTCTCATTTCACATATTTGGAAGCAAAAGGCCAATATACCTATGTTAAAAATATTTCCATTCTAAAATGAGTAACATTATAAACGCACAGAATTTGATTTTTGTTACTTTATATTGTAGCAATATAACCTATTCTTGTCTGGTCTCCTTAGTAAATCACATGGGAATGAACAGTCTGTTTGGCCCAGGAAGCCTAAAACATTTTTTACCTGGTCCTTTGCAGATAAATTTTGCCATCCTCTTATTTAGAGCGTGAGCTTTCTCTTATCATCCATGTGGTAGATGAGTGACGGTCTCTCTGAAATTGTGGTTAATCATCTGTACACAGTGGAAGCCGAGTCCAACACAGGTGATTGTTTTGAGACTCAAAAGAGTTATTAATCTATGTTAAATGCTTAGAACAGAGTTTGGCGCAGGATAAACAACACTAAGTGTAAGCTTTATCACCATCATTATTATCACTAATATCATAGGTGATGCTAGTGGTGGTATTGGGGGCAGATGAACCAATGGGCTTCAGGTTGCATCTATGTCACTTGGGGTCTTATGGGAGTAAATTGTTCAGTTCTGGCCTGTTTTTGTGGTACAAGAAGATAATAGTCCTTTCCTTGTGAGAGTATTGTAAAGAATGAAGATGACAAAGCCTTGGGACACTGGAAGGTTTCATGAAGCAGGGGCTGTTATTATTAGTGTACTTCCGCAGTGTTCTCATTTGGAAGTCACTATGGATACTCAAGAAGCCTCAGGGGGTTAATTTGCTGTAGTCCAGAGTCTGGGGCTGAGTTCTGAAGGTCCTGTATCTTTATTTTTTATTTCCCCAAGAGCAAAATTTTCCCTCTTGAACAAATTTCAAGTCAGTCGTAAGTTTACTATTAAACTAAGTTTTACTATTAAAACTAAAGCTGTTGGAAAGGTCCAGCACTTGCATCCCCAGACCACGTATCACCATCCAGGGCATAACCTTCCATGGAAGTTTGCAAGAGGATTCAGAAAATGGTCCTCTCTTGAATCATTCACGTTTTGAATGGCTAAAGCCTAAGAAGGCTCTATCCATACCTCCCACCAGCCATTGTACCTCTGGATGGGCTCAGGGGTGGGCTGGGATGTGCCAGCAATTGACTGATTGAGTCTCCAAGTAGGATGAGGGATTAATTGGCATTCTTTTTTTTCTTTTTTTTTTTTTTGTTATGCACATGTAGTGAATCCATTATGGCCTGAGCTGTAGAACTGTGGGGAAGTCCAGGGAGCCTTCAGGTAGGGAAGCTAAGTGGTCCAGGGGAGCAACAATTCATGTCCTTCTTTGGAAGGAGTTTGATACCTTCCACTGAAGTTTGGTGTACAGATTGACTGTGTGCCTTTTATAAGCCTCAAATTCTGAATGGCAAGATACATCCAGAAAGTGAAATCAAAACCAGTATTTATAAGAGGAGAGAAAATAGAAAACTATTAGGATAAAGATAAATTTTAAAGATAAAGATAAATTTTTAACATTTATCTTTATGAAACAAACACTTGCCTCTAAAAATGAGATATTTGTTTGGAAGGAAAGCAAGGGCTCCCCAGTATATCTTTGCAGTGATTTGAACTTGTTTATGAAATCAGTTGTGGGTGAAATGAGGTGATTGTGGTGTTTGATCTGCACTGTACCTGCTCTACTACCAATCTTTAATAACAATAAACTGTATTAAACATCTCCCCTTACCCTCAGGTGAGTTGTTTGTGTCATTAGGATGTTGTTGGTAGGTACGTTATAATAATTGATTTATCTTGTGCTTGAAAAATAATCTCAATGAGCTTTTCAGCACTATAAATGGATTATAATGCACACAAATGCAATGACAAATAGCAAATGCTTCTTATGTCAGTCCACTAAATGCCCATTTTCAGCCAATCCCTTTTGACTCAAATTTCAAGTTCACTGTCTCCCACAATCACTAAATTTTGCATGTGTCATGGATTTCTCTAATTTCTTGTTGGATATAGTTTTTAAGATCATAAGGAATAGCATTTGTTTCATCCATTATTGCCACCTTGAAACAATATAGTCATCTTGAGTTATAAATAATCCCTGGAATATTATTATGCAATGTAGAGAATTATTTCATTCAGTAGATATTAGTGAGTATGCCAGGCAGTATTCTAGATTCTGAGAATACTAAAGTAAATGAAACAGCCTTCAAGGGCTTACTTTTTGTGGGAGGAGGCAAAAATGAAACCAAGTAAATAATGAAATGTAAAGAATTTTAGCTGATTATAAGGACTATGAGAAAAAAATGAAGCAGGGAGATGGGATTGGGATAGATGGAAAGGATGGAGTCAGTTTTACAGACAGATAATGAGCGCACACCTAATTTAAGGGAGGAAGCATGCCATTGAAGGTATCTAGGGGAAAATATGTTCCACATAGAGGGAAAGTAGGGTGACCAGCTCACATTGGCTTAGTCAGCATTTACATTTTAGCAGCGAAGTCCTAAATCCCAGGAAACCCTGTAGTCTCCTTGGTGAACCAAGATAGTTGGTCCCCTTAGGAGAGGCGAGAATGTGCCTGGAGTGTAAAAGCAGTAACAAGCAGGCACATGTGCCTGGCATAGCGCATGTGTTGCGGCATTTGAGGGACTATCTTTGACTTGGCATGAGATGGAGAGCTTGTGGAGGGGTGACAGTTTAGTACCACAAGCTGATGTCTCTTATTTAGGGTCCAGGCAGACTTCTATTTTGGGAGTGGAGAAGGGAGCAGGGCTACTTGTGAAGCTGCCGTGAAGAACCAGGTGTGAGATGCCAGAGGACCGGGCCAGAGCCAGGGTAGTGGTGAAAGTGCGAAATGGTGGCATTCAGGATGACAGTTTGGATACGGAGTGAAAGAAAGGGAAAGAGTCCAGGGGTGAGTTGAGCTTTTGTAGTTACACAAAGGCGAATATTGCCATTTCTTACCACTGAGAAGAACAGCTTTCTTAAGGGGAAGACTAGGAGGCGAGCTTGAGATACTGATTAGATGCACACATGGCAATATTCCAAAGGCCATTAGATTTGCAAGTCTGGGGTTCAGAGTAGAGATGAAGACTAGGTGTTATGGGTGGCGGGGCTCAAGGCACTCACCCCTTCTTCAGTTCATGACAGTAGTGGGTATTTCACACTGCAGCTGCTTTCTGCGAATATTTTCTTACAATTCTGCTTAAATTAATATGCCTATAAATACAGTGTGATAATAAATCCATCGCTCTACAACAGGTGTTGATTCGAATTAAATGTGATGTAAGCGTAGGCTACCGTATGTTTGTTTTCCCACAAGACTTTAATGAGTTTGTTTATTAGTTTAACATAACAAATTTTTGAATATCAAGAGATGTTTGATTACGCCATATTATGTTCTTGAAGATTACCTACAGGTACTGTTTGGTTGATTTAAAAGTGTTCTTTTACTAATTTTCAAAAATAAAATTATTTTAAGTCATTCTGAACTACTTTTTGCCCTTACAAGTTGAGAAAAGAGGGAGTTTGGCTGAATTAAGCCTAGTGAAATCCACTGTGAAATATAATATTTAAATATAATAATGAAATTGGCTGTTCTCTTCCCTTCATCTCCTCAAAAGGCCCAGAGTAAAGAGCCGTGGTATAAAGTCAGCCAGTTTCCAGCTGAAAATTAAAGCCTAATGCTGTATATTACTATGCTAGGCTATAGCAGCAGAAGAAAAGGTTACTTTGACTTTGCATTAATGCAAAAGCAGGATCACTTGTGTTTTGGTTTCAGTGTGCAGAGTAATCAGAGGCAAAGTACTTCTTAATGTTGGAATCCTGTGAGGAGCTTTAAAAATACCTGGGGCCCACCCCCAATAATTACGATGTAACTGATCCAGAGTGTAACCTGAGGCTCAGGGTTTTTAAAGTCTCTCAAAGCAATTTTGATGTGCAGCCAAACCTGAGAACCCTTGTGTAGATCAGATTCTGATAGTGTGATTTTTGTAGTCCATTTAACAATAAATATTTTATAGTAAATTAATCAACTTCTGAGAGCGAAGAAGAAGTCCATTAAGTGTAACAAGGGTTTTCTGTATTTTTATGGGCTCTAGTTGTGAGAGTGATTTCTGTAGGTACCATGGAGAATGCTGTCCACATCTAGGCTCCATGCTGAATGTTAAGAGCAGACCTCTTTCCTTGCCCTTTACCAATTCTATATACACATCAAAAGAACATTTTGATTTGTTAAGGACATTTAGATTTGCGAGCATTTCCCCGTGTGGAAATTTTCTAACCTTTAATTTTCTGAATTCCTCTTTTTTCATGAGTTTCTACCACACTGTTTTCTCCTTTCTTCTGTGAGTCACATCAACAATAGAAGCATTTTATGTGGTCAGATATTCTATAATACAATAGCCCTTTAAGATGGTTTTAAATTTGCATGGTCAAGACTGAGTTAAGAACCCCTAAAAACCTCATATGAATTGGGGTGTTAATAATGCATCCAAGAAGATAATTGAGTTTTGAAATTTGAAACTGAATAAACAGAACATACTGAGGGAAATGCCATTATTAAATGGTGAAATACATAATTGTCTAGTTGTATCAGTTAGCTACAGCTATGTAACAACCTACCTCTAACTCAATAGCATAAGTTGGCTAACATTTTTCATGAGTGTGTAGAGTTAAGCTGATGGAGGCTATGGTTAATTGGACATTGGTTGAGTTTACTTGTGTGTCTGCAGGCTGGCTGTGTTCCATATGATTCTCAACCTCCTGCTGGGACTGGAGGGTTAGCCCAGACATACCCTTCTTGTGATGATGGTAGAAACACGAGAGAAATACAAAAGGCCCCATGAAGTCTAGACTTGAAAGTGACATGGGAGCTTTTCTGCGCATTCGATTAGCCAAAGAAGTCACTGGACCAAACCCCAAATCAAAGGATAGGTTAGGTCAGATCCTTTACAGTGGGAGAACACAGCAAAGTTACCTTACTCAACCGCATTTGGAATCGATCATACTAGCTGATCACTGCTTCTTTTTTTTTTTAAAGTGTTGTAAATTTTACTAAGATCACTGTATTAAACCTTATTGCTTTAAACATAAACATTGTGACCTTATCCCTATATATTACATTTTCAGTTCTTTCTTTTTTGTATCACTTTATGTACTTAAAACTTTGAAATACAGTAGGGTTAGGGTTATGGCTAGTTCACACATGCTTTATGTTTTACTCATTTTTCTCTTGAAATAAGAGGGGAAATGCATATCCTATGATTGTTTATTCAGAGTAGCCCATAGCAGGTTTGGGAGATTGAATTAGATGTCTATATAATCAATTACTTGCCCTCTTTCTCCACATTGTAGATATATCTAATTAGATGAAAATATATTTTAAGCATGACTTCAAAAGCACCTTGTAATTTCCTCAAATTTCTTCTAGAATACTAAGTATTGGTAATTTTACTAAGCTTGGTTATTATGACAGCCTATTTTTCTCTTTTATAATATAAAAAATGTATAGCGCTCCAAATAACTCCTTCTTTTTGTCTAAGACAGATGGAATGCATGAAAATGAAATCTTGAAGCATGGTTATTAGTGTAAGCCCTGATAAATTCAGTAATAATTTATTGATTCATTTTTGGGTCACTGACTGTTGGTAGAGTGGTGTTAAAACTGTTATTTGTCTTATTGGTCTAGACTTATTCTTCTGTATGACAAATGTTTTAGAGGAGATTTCACTTGAATATTATGGGGTCTTCCACAGTTTTGTTAGGAGAAGATAGTGTTCAGGCGACTAGAAGTAAAGTGCTTGGAAAGTGAAACCTTTGAGCAGAGATGAAAGGTATTTAGGATAATACATCCTGCTAAGTTCTGAAGGCTGTCCTTTGATATCCTGGCAAGGAATGTCCCTAACTCCCTTCTACATGCAGGCTGAGGCCCCAGAAGTCTCTCAACAATTGGTTAGTTTTTCTCTTCCAGGATGTTTTGCTATCCCATTTTTTTTTTTAAGATAGTGACTCACTATGTAGTTCAAGCTGTCCTTGAATTCACTGTGGAACCCAGGCTGGCCTCAAACTCGTGATGATCCTCCTGCCTCAGCCTCCGGAGGAGAGTGCTGGGATTACAGGTTTGTACTACCATGCCCAGCTCCCAGCTGTTTTTTCACAAGAGTAGTGGTAGTTGTTAAGGTACTGACATCCGAAATCTCACTGGTTTCCTTTTTATATTTATTTTATCAGTACCTGTTTGCAGTACATAATAATTACATTCATTGTGGGGGGTTGATACATGTCCATAAGACATCTTAATTTTTTTCATTCCCATTCCCTTCCCCCAACCCCAATAAAAGTTTTTCTTTTTTTTATCTGCATTTAGCTAACAGATTGGGAAACAAAGTGAAGGCCTCAAGTGGGAGGTTTTTAATCCATCAGGCTTGGAGGCAGCGTGGAGGAGGAGAACATGAATATGGTGAGTGGTAGCAGACTTCACCGTAAGCATGGACAGAAAACTTTAGGGAGTGCAAATATTGTGAACACCCGATGGGCAGGAGCATCTCACTCTACTTGTAGAAGCTGGTAGAGAGCAAAGAACAGTGGACTTCATGACTTGGAATACGAGTTCTGACCTCATCTCTGTCTCATTTCTTCACTTGTAGTAATCCGGGCACTCTGGAAGGCTGAGGTAGGAAGATCACAAATTCAACCCTAGCCTGGGGAAGTTAGCAAGCCTCTGTCTCAAAAAACAAAACAAAACAAAACAAAACAAAAACAACAAAAAACAGACTGGGGATGTACTCAGAGTGAAGGCCCTAGGTTCATCTCCAGTACTACCACCAAAACAAAACAAAACAAAAACCAAACAGAACCCCCCTGCCAAGAACAAAAAGAGAGAGGCTAGCTAACTTTTAGGATGATTTTGAGAATCAGATGTACTAGTGGTTGGGAAATTACTTTGGAAGTGTTGCAGTTCTGTCATATTCTACCATCTTTTGCAGGGTTAGGCATAGATGTAATTACCTCTCTGTGATTCTTTTTCCAAATGAAAGTACTTCATTCCATTGATAAAGGGAAAACATTGTTGGTTCCTTAGGGTGTTCCACCTACTGCAAATTGTATTCTAATATTGGGCGCCCTAAGTGCAATGCTGAGAGCTTTTGGATATAAATGTCACTCCAAGCTTTACATTTTCAATGAGAATAAAGATTTCTACTTTTCTTTTTTTTAAATTTCTTTTTAAATTTTACTTTAATGATACATTTTAGATGTACAGAATTAAAAGCATCATACCGAAGCGATATATGCACACCCATGTTTATAGCAGCACAGTTTGTAATAGTTAAATCTTGGAAACAGCCAAATGCCCATCAACAGTGGAATGGATAAAGAAAATGTGTTTTTTTTAATACAATGGAGTACTACTCTGCCATAAAGAATGATAAGCTTGAGATATTTCTAGGTAAATGGATGCATCTTGAGACCATGCTCTTAAGTGATATTTTCTTAAAAAAGATCTGCAGTTGTTCTGCTATGACCTTCATTTAGGTCATACAATTTCCACTAGTCACAAAATGATACATTGGAAGTGAATTAAGGTAAATAACATTTAGAAAAGATGATCTAAATGTCTTCAACTGCCTGTCTTCAAAATGGTTGGTTGGATTCTCTCGTTACAATAGAAGAGAATAGAATGGGAAGAGTAGATGGTGAATTGTGTCGATTCTTTTAGGTTCTGTCCCCATTTCCGTGTTCCTTTACTTCTATTGTTTTCCAGTATGGAAGGCTGGGTCATGGCTTTGTATGACATAACAGAGAAAGCTACAGGTTAGTAGTGAGATGGTAGCATACTGAATTATGTGATTAAGAGTTTGGGAGAAACCAAGCAAGCCACCTCAGGAATGGATAGAGTGCTAGGCTAGCACCCATGCAGCTTGGTCACTGGGTGAGTGTGCAGACATGTTTATGTCCTCCAAACACCTCAGTTTCTCTGTGAATAAAAGTGGAAAAGTGAACTTGGAAGCTCTTTAAGAAGGCTTCTAGTTATAGGCTCTATTCTGTACATTGATTGACAGGCAAGATTGGGAACATTTTTAAAGCTTGAATGGGCAATTTAAGATATATCTGGGGTCTGCTTACATCATTGATAGGTATATTTCTAGCCATGATTTATCCTTAAAAGGACCTAGATATTATTTGAAAGTACATCTAAGTAAAACCTTCATAATGGTAGTGATTTTGCACACCTCCTCCAGAAGACATTTTGCAATATCTGGAGACAATTTTCTTGTCACAACTGAGATGTGAGGAGTGCTAGTGGCATCTAGTGGGTGGAGGCCAGAGATGCTGTTAACCTATCATATCCTATACTGCTCAGGGCAGCCTGCCCACCACCCTGCTCTGCTCCACTCTGCCAGGAGTTAATCTTCAGATGTCAGTACATGCTCAGTGTTCCCGAGGCTGAGAATGTCTGTTACAGACAGAAGGTAGAGACTCAGATTCTGCAACTTTGTGCCATTGGGATGAGGGATACTTACTTAGTGGTAGGTGGTATCGATGAGGGGCTGAGAAATATGGAGAATAATGAGAAGGTAGTTCTAAAAATCATGTCCTTGACTCTGATGACATTTAATTCTCAAAGTTCTAGTGGATTAGTAGAGAATTGTGTGTGGTGAAAATACTGATTTCTGGATCCCTCAGAAAGAATTTCCAGGTGTAGAAATATCCATGCTCTCATTATATGAAATATCATCTCCTAGCTATGAGCCACATGTAGCGTTGCTTTTTTACTTTAGTTTCATTAGTTGGTAGATGTTTCCCCCCAAGTGAGTCTTTATAATGTCATTCTAATGAGGAATATTAGCATGCCAAATGCCACTGTCTTTTTTTTTTAAATTCTTAAAAATATCTTCTCTAATTTGTCTTGGATGAACTGCCTAATTGAGCCATGTGTCAAATGATTTTCTTTTCTCTTAAAACTCTTTGACCATCTGGTTGCTTCATAGCTCCTGAAAATTATAATCAGTTTTTAGAACTTTCCTTAAGGAGTTACAAAAATGGGAGAAGATGCAGAATAGTCCTGATATTGCAGTTAGGTAACTGGTGGACTAAATGATTAATGATGATGTCATTAATAGGAGAAATTAATTTGAAAGCTTATTTAATTAATGATTGTTTACTCTTCAATTTCAGATACATAAATAGAGCTATAGATATGTGTACATGCACATATGGATTGGTATATGTATATGATATATCTTCATATATTTATATATGTGAGTAATGTATGGATAAAATAAGGTCTAACAATGAAGAGGTAATCAGCATATTTTTTATTGTATCCATTCATTCATCATTGTTTCTACAGAGCCACAAGGTTTAAAATTGGTAGATAGCGTATTCTTACTGGAGTCATATCGGTAGAGTCTGGGTTAATAGGATAGTACCAATGTGAATTTTCTGGTTTTGAGACTCTAGTATGGTAATGGAAGATTGAGTTATCATTCAGAAAAGCTAGGTGAAGGGTACGGAGGGACTGTAAATGATTTCTACAATTATTTACACATCTCAAATAAAATGTTAAAAACAATCAAAACAGTTAGGATGGTCTTCTTGCTTTCAATGGTAGTATGTGGTAAATAGTCTTGTAAAAGGCGAATGGCCTGGCTTTTGTTGGAATACGTAACGGTCCTCCCATATGCACTATGAAATTCCCACCCTCAGCTATAAAACACTAATAATACAGTGTGTATATGTTAATTAGCGACAATAATTTATAGAACTAGTAACACCTTTTATGTAAACTGATTTCCATATAGCATGCATGCAGAATAATGTGGGAAAGGCACGTCTGTAGGTAGTAGATGTTTGTGGATTGAACACACTTGTGAAACCAGCACCCAGATCAGGAAGCAGAATATGACTAGTGCCCAGAGTTCCTCAACCAACCCTCCCATGAAGCCCTTTCCAGTCCTGACTGGGTCCTCTCTCACAGGTAGCAATAGCTTGACTTCTGGTGTCTTATCACAGACTAGCATTACCTGTTTCTAACTCTGGCATAGTGAGGTCCCATTTTCTGCCTGGTGAATGGGATTGGATCAGCACCTGCCTTCACCTGTTCAGGGTGGACTGAACCAAAGCAGAGATGGCACCCCAGGTTTTCTTCAGTTTTGTAACATATCTGTGACTGCAACTTGTCATTACAAGATAAAAGTAGTAGCTTTTATTCAGATAAAAGTGAGAGCTTTTCTGCATGGTGATCAAAAAATCAGTATTGTATTTTTTTAATGAGTTCCTTCGACAAGTACATCTCAAAGTTTGTGAACGTCCGTCTCCCTGGACAATCCGTTAAAACTGCAGTCTCGTGCAGTATGACTGAAGTTCAGTCAGCTGCAGATTCTGGGCTTCTCCCAAACTCCTGCTGGGGCTGAGGTTGACCACGGTTTGAGCAGCACTGACGTGAATATTTTCTTATCATTGAGGCAGCAATGTGTGGTGCTTGACAGCAGAAACTATGGAGCTAGATTGCTGAGACAGAATCTCGATTTGCTATGTACTTCTGGACTTTGAATACATTTCCTAATCTTTCTCTGCCTCAGTCAACACATCTATCCAATGGGGAAAAATTAGTAGGGTTTTATGAAGATTACATTTTATAATACATGAAAATTCCTTCAAAAAGTGCACTCAATAAATACCATTATCATTATTCAGTGATTAGGCACTGGGAATATTTTTGTCAGTCATTGGCATTGAATTTACACCCACACAACCTTCCAAATCTATGTATGTGTTTCTTCCTGGAAGTGTTCAGGAGAGAGAGTGCTGGTGTTTGCACTAGGGTGGGCATTGTGAAGGCGCTGACTCTGCAGGTAGCTGCCTCCAAACCTGGAGTCCAGGGAACGGCGAGGTGGTGATTGGAGACCCTTAAGCATCACAGAGTAAGTCCAGGCTGAGAAATCTGAGCAGCACCTGGCGAAATGGCTGTGGCGGTGGGATTAGAGGTAACTTGCGGAATGGGAACTTTGCTTTACTTATAAAGTGATCTGAAAGCTTTGAACCTTCACCTATCTGTGACCTCTGTAACAATTCATAACTAGTAATGATTAGCTAGTATGTGGGGAAATAACTCAAGGTGGAAAATAATTTCTGCAACCCAAGATAGCTTTTAAAGAAAATACAATTCTTGTGTGACACCAGGGCTTAAGGAAAGAAAGGTGCTTGTCATTTTAGTTGCCAGTGTGACTGTCATACCCACTCAGTCATTTAAGGAACTCCAGCTCCTACCCCCTACCAACTTTAATCTTGTTATTCTAAATAAGAATGATTTGATGAGACAGCGTTTTTTTGTTTGGTTTTGTTTTACGAAATGAACTCCTTAAAGAATTAGGAAAGTGCCAATAAACATGGAATTTTGAAAATATTAACAACTCAGTACCTAAAATTGTTAAATAAAAAGATTGCTGTCCATTTTATTCAATTTGCTGGTATTTTATATATTCTGCCAAAGTACAGTATGATGTTTTTTGAAACTTTTGGTGATTTGGCTTTCAAATCAAACACTAGAAATTTTTTTAAGCATGAAAGTTGACATGTATTATTTTCCAAGTACAAATTGTTCCTGGATTAGAAAATGAAAGTGACATACATCATATTCTATGAGAATGTAGTATATAATCATATGCTATGCCAAGATGATAGCATCGTTTTAGTTTATTGAAGCTTCTGGTTCCTTGCAGAGTCTCATTAGTGGGGGTGATATTTTAGTAGAAGCACACTAGACTATATAGTGCCAATTAGTAAGGATATTTTTCCTGTTTTGCTTTTAAGTGGCCGTGCCCTGCTGAGAACATGAAAGTCTGTATGTGGCTCTTTTATACATCCATGTAAGGAATTACTTAGGGAATATTTTCGTCTTTGTACTGGGTTTACATCTCTAGGGATCAAAAATGTATGTGATTTACTTGACCGAAACGTGTCTTTATTTTGTTGTCACCCTCAACTTTGTTTGCTTCAACAGAGACGACAACATTCTCATTCTGCTATGCCTGTTTATAAAAGCTTCAGTGTCCTCATTATGGATTACTGTGACATCATAGAATTTCATTCCGGTATTTACTCACTCACGTGGTCATTTACTGTTTCATTCTTTCCAAAAGGGTTACAAGTCTTTCATGCGCAGAAAGGGAAGCCTACTAGGAGTGAGACTATGGGGTCACATTTCCGTGGGTCTGGGGTCCCCTAAATGCCTCTACAGTGTATTTTTTAAGACTGAAAAAAGTTGACTGTGGTTTTTGCTTTTGCCAGTGAAAAATTAAAAGAGAACTAAAATCAGGCACAAATCCAGGTTTTAGGAGTCTGAAACTTTTTTACATTTTGAGAAGCCCTCTATGGGAAGAACACAAAGTCCTAAATACAAATTGCCAGGACTCCACCCAGAGCCTGGGAAGGAGCCTTGCAATTAGGGCCCTTAAACTGAAACGTCATTAGCCTCCCAATCAGTCCACTTTGGAATAAAAACAAGCCACTTCACTCTGAACAAATGCATGCTCATTCTTAACTTCTGTAGAAAAGAGATAGTGCTGATAGAACAATAAAGCAAAGAAACAACGTGATTGAGTTTTGTAGTTTATATAAGCAGCCAAGTAATCCATTGAATGCAGCTGTCTTTTGTTTTGTATTTTCCTACACTAAGGGTTATTCTGGAGAGTTGCTAGAATAAAGGAGCTGGGAGGGAGGGGAGCCCAGCTTGTGGGTCTTCCGACTTCAGTATGGAGAACTGTGCTTGTTCCGCTTGGGACATAAAGATGGGCTCTGCTTTTCAGGAGATGAAATGTGTACATAAATAACCACAGCCCCAAATAGGATGCATTTCGTCTTTTAGGAGGCAGTGAGACTTGGTGTTAATGAAACTTGGAAGAGGTAAGAATATTACCAGTTGAGGAAATATGAGCTTTCATGGGAAAGGGAACATTTCAGTATGACTTTGATTGATGGGTGACATTTGAAAGTGTGGCAATTCAGCGAAATGGAATTTGAAGCAGAGGACTTGATGCAAACCCTGGAAGGAGGCTGGGTAGAGAGGACAGCTCTAAGTGACAGAGATGCACGGATGCAACAGATGATGGATGCAGGAAAGGAGTTTCCACCATGGACAGTGGGCAGGGTTCAGTGGAGTTTTCCTTTTTACTGGGTGTGTAATGGGGAACCTATGAAACATTTTAAATTGAGAGTGACGGGACCTTTAAAGGGAGCTTGAAAGATAGTATTAGGGTGACCTGGAGGTCAGTCTAGTTTAGACTCTCACTTTATAGACGAATAAACTGGGGTCCAGAAGAGGCAGCAGCTTGTTAAGACCACAGTGCAAGTGGGGAGTCAACTTAGGTCTCCAAATTCCAGGCAATTTCCCTTTCTTGCCACCAAGCTGTCATAGGTTAAGATCAGTCTGTAGGCCTTTAATTTAGTTCACAAAACTGGTATCCCTTTCTATATCCATCAGGTACAAAGGGGTAAGGTAAAACTGTTTACTGGTTAGCTAAAACCTTGGATATTTATTTGAGCATGAGTATGGGTTTTCAAATGCTTTTTTATGAAAATAACAGTGTTGAATAGAAATATGTGAGGCACATTAGAAACGTAAACTTTTCTAGTAGCTACAGAAAAAAGCTTCAAAGAGGTTAAATTAATTTTAGTGGCATATTTTATTTACCTCACTAGAGCCAAAGGATTAGTATTTTAACATGTAATTTCAGGGAAGGAAAAAAAAATCCTTCTCCTTTTGCCCTTCTAAGTTCTCTGCTGAGGCCCCTGTAACATCAGACAAATTAATGAGAGGAAAAACATACACATTTATTTTTGTTTTATGTGATACAGGAATTTTCACAAGGAAGTGAAGACCCAAACGGCAGAGTTGAACACTTATATAATGAATTGGACAAAGAGTAGTAAATTATAAAAACATGACAAGACAAAGGGGCTTGGGCTCAGGCAGTTCATGGTGGAAAAGTAATTAGGAAGATAAGGGTTATTTTAACAAGGTTTGTTTGTATAGATTTTTCTCAGCCTTGACTTCCTGCCTCTGGTGATAAGAATGTTACTTTCTGGCTGGTACAGGGAGGATATCCTTCATACTGGAGTTTTATCTCCTACTTTTAGGAAGAAAAGGGGGTGGTCAGGGTGTCTTTCTTGAACCTACTGGTTTTTTAAGTGCCTTTACCTCAAAATAACACTTACGCCAAAGTGGCATGTTTTAGGATGGCCTCATTAAGATAACAAAAATTTTGGCGAGACTGTGGGGAAAAAGGAACCATTCTACATTGTCAATGAGAATGTAAACTAATAAAATCACGATGGAAATCAGTACAGAGATTCCTCAATAAACTAAAACTAGAAAGTTCACTTGACAAAGCTACTCCCCTTCTAGGTATCTTCCTGACACAAAGAGCTCATATTACAGTCATCCATACAGACTCGTGTTTATAGCAGCATGACTCATAATAGCTAAATCTTGGAAACAGTGTATAGGCCTATCAACAGATGAATGCATAAAGAAAATGTGGCATTTCTATACAATGGAGTACTATTCTGCCATAAAGAAGGACAAACTTGAGTCATCGTAGTAAAATGGGTATACCTTGATATCATAATATTAGGTGAAATAAATCATTCAAGCTTAGATATCACATGGGTTCTCTTATGTGAAAAAGCCAACATATAAATAAAGAGCAGACTAAAAGGTAATAGAAGTAGGGAGATCTTTTTAAAATGGGAAGGGGATCAAGAGATGGAGAGAGGGGAAGGAAGGGGAGGGAAAGGGGATGGAAAAAGAATTAAGATGTGTTATGTACATGTACCAACTCCCCATAGTAAATGGCATCATTATGTAATGAAAACATGTACTAATAAAAATAAAACTGAAAAAAAATTTTTCTCTGTGACTTCTAGAAAAAAATTTCAAAAACAAACAAGTATCTCTTTGTCCTTGAAGATGGTGTCTCATCTCAATAAAATTTTGCCATCTGAAATTCAGAGCTCAATAGTAACAAAAGAGTCCAAAACAGTACCAAGCCTGTTCTTCGACAGGAAATGCCAAGGAATGATTTTTTTCTAGTTCCTATTTGATTTTCATCCATTTCAGATGCTTCTTTTGGTTGCAGATGCTTCCCGCCACCTGTTCTCTGAGTATATTCTTTTCCCAACTGGTTTCTCTATTTGTTTTGATATTGAGCAAAGCAGATTCCAACCATCATTTCTTCTCCTTACTCATTTATTAATCCCATTGAGCCTGAAAAGGATCACCTTCATCCAGCCAGGAAAATAAAGTCAAGGGCAGCTTTTCCAAATCTAACCTCAAAATATTTCCTTAATGGGTCCAGCCTATAGATGAATGCTTGAAGAGAAAACAGACAAAAGGATGATGTGTGACTCTGATTGGAGCTGAGGTAGGAGGTGAAGCAACAGTACGGGAGGGCTTTAATGTGTTTTGGCTTTTCTATTAGTCGGATGACTTGGCGCAGCACATGCTTCCAGGCCCCACTCAGAACTCCTTGTTAACCTGCACATGTAGACATGCTGAGGACCCCTACTGCAGGCATCTGCACCTCTGAGAGAGCAGTGCTTGCTTTGGTCTGCTTTCCAATGGGGCAGGCCAGAAGTGTTGGGAGTGGGTGTCCCAGGTCATGGTCCTCAGCTAGTGACAGGAAGTTGGACAGTAAATGCCCCAACTCCCTTACTGTCCAGTGGAACAATTCTGAAGCATCTTCCATGTGTTCTCCCAGAAGCCCTGGCAGGACTAAGCTCCAACTGCCCACAGCAGTTCCTTGCTTATCAACCTTCCTTTTAATGCCATCCCTCCCCTGTCTCATTTCTCTGCCCTGTGTATCAGAGCTCCCTCTATCTTCTCCCACAGAAACTATCTTCACTCTGCTCGTTGCCTTGGGTCAGCTTCCAGGGAAGTCAGCCTAAGATGTCTACCCTTTCCAGCACTGCTTACAAGTCAGTTGTGTGTGTAACTCCTGTAATGATTATGATGCAGTCCTGGGTGCTGAAAGGCTCCACTGTAACGTCCAGAACCGAGTGGCTTTTCTCTTTATTCCTTCTTTTTCCGGCAGGACCCAAGGATGATCCCAGCATTCTTCTTGGTAGACCCAGCCCTCTCCTTTGTCATTGCCTGTGTAGCCTGTACTCTACTGCCATGTCTAGCTCATGGCAGGACAATATTTACCATCTTCCCACAGACTTTGGGCAACGTTAGGATTTCCATGGTGCCCTCTTTCAAGGCAAGAATAGTATCTCTACTTTCAGAGAGCACAGTACTTTTTAGGTTTTCAAAGGGAGTGACGTTGACCTTTGTTCCATAGAGCCCTCTTAGTATTGGGCTCATATTAGCCATTCCTAACAGGTTCCTTTCAAGCCAACCAAGCCAGGTTCCCTTGGGACTGAGACAGGGGATACTTCACCTTGCATCTGCCCCAACATCCAGGCTTTGTTCTGGGCCTCAACCCTCCACTTTTCCATGTGAGGTACACCTCAGCCCAGAGCTGGTCCACCATGCTGGTGGATTTCACTGTTGCACATCTCAGCATCCTCAGGAGTCAAACATCCTACTACCTTTTGTTCCAGAAGGGCCACCATGCTTCCTTGTGCAGTTTGAAGGCCTTCAGAAGAGTGTGGCTGCCCAGAGCACAGACCCTGAACAGAAACAGGCTGCCTGGGCTCAGACCCAGCTCTCTCTGTGTGCCTCTGTTCCTTTATTTGTGAATGGTGATGACAGTAGAACCTTACTGTATAGGTTTGTTGGGAAGATTAAATGAGTGTATACATGCAGAACATTGGGCACAGTGTTGGTTTATTATACAGTAAGTTTGTACACTTGTGAATGTACACACAAAGTTGAATCTCAGACACACTGGCACCTAACCTGGTAGTAAAAATTAGCCTTAATTGGTCAGGTTTCTATTATGTTGTTGCTCCTAGAGTTACATATTTTGTAAGGCTGCTTAAAATAAGATAATAAAACTGATTATAAGAGAAAAGCAAAGCTATCCGAGCAAACACATCTCTGATACAAGTGTATCTTTACCTGATGTTTCTCTCATTGTAAAGCCCCTCACCCTTTCCCCACCCTTCATGATGCTTGCGTAAGGGCCCACCGGAAGTCATAGATTTAGGAAAGTAGAGGCCCCGGGTGAGGGCGTGAATACAGATAGCTTGTTCAAGCTCCTCCATCAGGCACAGGGTGGAAGACCTCTAGTACTTTTAATGCTTTTAAATATTTAAGAAAAAACTGAACTTTTAGGTAAAAGTTAAGTTTTAATATGTAATATTAATATATTTGTCATCTTTCAACATAGTCGTAAAACATAATTTTAATTTTTTTTGTGGATGGAGGGGTATGCAAAGGTAAAAAAGTACCTCAGATCCACAGAAGGGGGCATGTGGTAGGTCAAAGCCAAACTCAACTTGAAAACTAGCTTTAAACCAACTGTATTTTGTTGTTTTAGATTCTTACGGGTATTTGAACTGCCCTGGGGCTGGGCTGGGGGAAGTTCACGCACGTAGTGTAGGATGCCAGCATCAGGGTGCATTGTGCCAAACTGGGGGCGTCCCTGAGCGAGGTGTGCTCTTGTTAGAGCTCCCTCCATGGTCTCTATCAGCTTACCTGTGGCAGGACCAGTTGCTCACACAGACTCTGTGATTAACTAGCAGAAGGCAAATGGGCGCTGAGCATCAGGATAAGTCTGCACCAAGGAAGCACAGAAATTGCCAAGCAAGTGAGTGTTCATTCGTACCTGTGCTATTCACGGCCATTAGCTACAAGTGCCTATTGGATTTAAATGTAACTTAATTAAAATTGAATGCAATTAAAAACCCAGTTCCTGAGCTACACTAGCCACATTTCAAATGCTCAATAGCTGTCAGAGCAGAAAGTTCCATTGGACAGCACTGGTCTATACTGTATTAAAAGCTTGTTTAGGATTATTGGCTTTGTACTTTCCCAGAAGCAAAATCTTAAATTACAGACCCCTCAGTGAAGACTGACTTAGCCTTCAGATCCTGTTCTGCTACTGGCAAAGCTGCCCTTGCAGAGTTCCATCTGGTGCTGTGAAGACCAAGTGTTTGGGGAGAAGGCCAAGTGGAGAACCCAGTGGGCGAGCCTGCTTGAACAAAAAGATACGAATGATTTGCAATTAGTTCCATAGCTATTTCTAAGTGAGTGTTTTGCAAGTTCTTGAGATCAGTTTGTTCTTGTGGGCAAATTAAGAATGTCTTCAGAAATCTTGTTTGTGCCGTTAAAGTGGTGAACACAGGCATCGTAGTACAGACAGACATTTCAGCTTAGACCAACCAGTGAAATGTACTAAATTGGTGGGCTCTTAATTAATGAGGTTTTAGTATAACCATCATTATCGCTAATAAATATTTTGTTTGAGTTACATTTTCAGAGTACGAATTGCTGTGACTAAAATAAGATCCCAGATTGCTCTGTAACTATGTGAACTGTCATCTTTTACTTTTTGCTAATATTTATTCTCCCACTGATTTACTAGACTGCTGCAAAGAAATGATGGCCCACAAGCTCACATTAACATTTGTGTGGTTTTTAGGACTTTTGTTCTTATTTTTTATACATAAATTTAGGCAATTCTGAAAAAACATCTGTTTGAATGGCAACAAATGGTTAGAAACCAGTATGACATGGCTACTTTCAGAAGTCTCTCTTGATGTTCATTGTATCATCACAGACTCTTCAAACTGTGTATTGAGCTAACCAATCCAGGATGTCATGAATTGTGATAAAAGGTCTTTAGAGAAATAGTAAATCCTATAGGCAAGAGACGTAGTCAACACTGTGTCTGAACCCAGGCAATGAATCTGTGGAAATGGTCATGTAAAGTACTTCTCACTATCTTTTTGTTGTTGCTTTAGATCAACCCTCTTTACAGTTGTGTTCGCTTGTTTTGGTGAATAGCTATTATGATGAAACAGTATGTTAGTGATACTTCTTGAAACTTTGGAGAACTATAATAAAGGCCTCAACAGAAATTAATTGACTCCCCTCCTTCTGTTTACTTGCTCCCCCTAAGTAGGAACTCTCAGTTTAGAACCTTTGTTTTGTATAAACCATTTCTTCTGTCATGTGCCCCAATGACAGATGACCTTGCTGTGCCACCCTTCTACCACCTCTCCTCTCTGTTCAGCTGCTTCGACCCCAAGCTCCCAGGTTTCCCCGAGTAGGGCTGGGCCTGTGGCTTCTTATGACAAGAGGATTTCCTTTTATAATTTGACCAAAATAGGGGAGAAATGTGTTTGAGGCAGTTAAGACCTGAACTGCAGACAAGACCATGTTTTCTGAAAGGGTTATAGGCAGCGCTTAGGAAAACCAAAACAGCTATACAAGCATTAGCCAGATAGCGAGGCTTCTAGGGCACAGCCTCAGTTTACAGCAGTAAGGCCTGAGCAGTCTGTGTTTACATGGGAGTCCTGCATGCCTAAGGATTTTGAACATGCGTAGTAGTCACAATACATCTCCTATCTTCTCTTCCCCACCCCATCCCTCCACAGTGTGTAGAAAGGTGGATTTGGGCATCTGTGTGCTGTGTTACAATTCACCTTGCTGGACTTAACTAAACTTTCCTGGCTGTTAGAAACCTTAAAGGCAGTTTAGGGAAGGGCTTCTTGAAACAGCTTGTTTTCTAATTCTGGTTCTGCCTCTCAGGATGCAGGAAACCAGCAAATTTTAAAATTCCTCTATGACTCAGTTTTCTTGTCTGTGAAATGGGGGAAATAATGTGACCTGTATCATAGGAATACTACAAAAATTAATTTATGTAAAGCATTCAGAAACATGTCTGGCACATAGTAAGGGATCAGTGAGGCTACCCGCTATTATTATTTCAAGTTTGACTTGTCATCGATGTGTTATACAACTCTTCCAGCTTGGTTTCCTCTGTAAATTTGATCAGATTTCTGTTTACATCTCCATGCAAATCATAGAAACCTTGAGTGAAAGTCAACCACCTATCACTCAAGAATCCATGTTGGAATGCTTGCATAGCATGCGTGAGTCCCTGAGTTGCATTTCCAACGTGGCAAAACAAATAAAATCCTTCCCATGTGATGAAGGTATATTTATTGCACAACACCTTTGGAGCATGGTCATTGATTTAGTTAGAAATGATTTCACTGTATGTCTTCAAGCACACATGGCTCCACCTTGTTCTCAAGGAGGATTTATTTTTCAAACGTTACCTTTTCTAACAAAGACCAACATCAGCTCTCAAAATTTTTGTTCAGTGGTGCTTATGGTGGGGCACAGTTGACTGTCAGAATCATCTGAGGAGATCTTGGGACAATTTTATCACTTCATCATTTTATATTTTGAGATATGGTAAGAGTTTAAGAAGTCGAAAGAGTGAGATGAACAAACACATAAACATGTGCATGATACGGTGGAGAAACTCAGGAAGCTAATTTGATGTGTGTGTGTGTGTGTGTGTGTGTGTGTGTGTGTGTCCGTGCATGCATGTAGCTTGGATGTTTCACGTAGGCAGGGACGGAAGAGAAGTGTTGAGCAAACTGGAGAGTGTAGAGGAAGCGCCTCTTAGGCCACAACAGGAGGTTAGGCTAAATCATTCTTTAGACTGTTAGTGACCCAAATCTTTGAAGCAAGAAATCCTCTAGTCAAGTTCTGGAGAGAGATCATAGAAAACCATTTGAATACTTACTTGATTTTTATTTGTCTACTCTGAGGTTTTTTTTTTTTAGTTTGACGTGCGTCTTAGAGGAGCCCATCGTTCAGCAGCTAAAATGCCAGGTGTATCTGAAGACTAACTGTACATCGGATGCACTTATAAAAATTCATTCTCTTGCAAACCATCTCGTATGTACTCCCATTTAGGACAATTCTACAGATAAAGAAACCTGACACAGAAAATTTTCTGGTTTGGCCTTTATACTCAATAGCAATGTAAATACATAAACATAAAAAATTTTCCCTTTTAGCCAAGCATTTTGTAACACGTCCCATTTTTACTAAATCAATCATTCACAGGGAACAGTTGCCTCACTTCTTTATTGACGGTCCTTTTCATTTATTTACAGGAGAAAAATGCATTTTATATACATGTAAGTGCCTAGTAAAGAAGATAGCATAGCTAATGGTGAAACTTTAATGTATTATAAAGGGTACCCCACCCCCACATACTCAGAGAAACATCTGTACTCAGACATCCAACTTTCCCTGACAGATATATTTGGAGGTGATTTGCATTCTAGAAGGATTCTGGGTTTTGTGCAAAAATTTTGCCATCATTTTTCTCTTAATCCTGAACCCAGTGCATATAAAATAGCCCCCTGTAAGTGCAACCCAGTTTTCTCATCTATAATATGAACAGGGCCCCCATTATGATATGAATGATTTTGGCCAGTGCATAGCTGGCCCAGGAAATGAGGCACTGAATCACATGATCCGAAAGATCCCTTTGAACTCTATCACTTCTGCGATGCCTTAATGAAATTTGTAAAGCATATCCTTAAGCTTTTGAGCAAGCTTCATGGATTATACTGCCATTTGTGATTGGCAGAACTTTGGGATACACACAAGAACCCTTCTGCTTTTTTCTGTTTTTCCTTTTGAGAAGTTTCATTTTGTTTTAGCTTTGATAAAAATTGCTCGTGGATTGTTATTTTATGATAGACTTTGGGGAATTCATCACTAAGTAATCACTGTCTAGAGTGAGTAGATCAGGAAGCTAAAGCATGTAGGGGGTTAAGAAACTCATGTTCATGAAAATTTGGTGTCCTCTAAAGAATGAAGAAAAAGTTCCGTGATTTTTCCATATAGTAAGTGTAGAAAATGATGGAGCCATTTGGCACATTACATAGGTGGAGTGTACCTGGCCTTTAAGAACCTTCTGCCTGCGTGGCAAACACCATCTCTGGAGGCATCTGTTCTGACTTGGCCCGAATCAGGAACACTTGGATCACTTTCATCTCTTATCTCTGTTGATTCACAGCTGAAGCAGGATGTGAGAGGAAATCTACTCATTCATTTGGCCATTCCACATTAGTCATTTACCCTTTTCCCAATATGTTCTCGATACTATCTAGGTGCTAGGGATGCAGTGATGAATGTCAAGGAAAGACTATAGATTTCCCTTCTGAAAATGAGTGTGGTGAGGCCAGAGGAACTGGGAAAAGTCAAGTAAATAGGCAGTTTTAAAGTTAAAGGAAGAATAGTGTGATATGGAACCTTCGAGAGGGGTGGTTAGCCAAATCCTGGTGAATCAGGAAGTCTCCCATCCTTCCTGGTGCAACTAGTGATAGAGGTAAATCTCAAAGCCCAGGAAGGGGTTGTGTTCAGCAGGGGTGCACTTGGGAGTCAGAAGTAGGGTCAGCCTCCCAGATGAAGAAAAGACTGGCCAAGGGATGTCAAGAATAGGAGGCAAAGGTGCCCGTGGCCCATTTGGTAGCCTTGTCAGAATGCAGAGACTGACAGCAGTAAAAGGCACGCCTGAAGACCAATCAGTGAGGACTTCGTATGCATGTTTAGGAGTCTGGATATTATTTGATCAGCAGAGAAGTGCCATGAGGGAGGCCTTTAACACAGAAAATACCCTTATTAGGTTTGGCATCAAGTCTCGGGAGAAGCAAATTAAGTGTTTAGTCTGTTGAATCGCTGTGGGCATCTGGGACAGACGTGTTTCATGTTTAAATTTGTTGGTATGATGCGGTCAAAAAGTTAGGTTAAACAACTTCTAAAGGCATGTATTTGAATGAAAATTTAAAGATAATATTTTACTGCTAAATAATGATAAGTACGACATCATTTCAGAGAGTTTAGCTGCTAGTGAGGAGTACCCAATTAATGTGGCTGATAGTAAAGTTAAAGGCCTTTACTATCTCAAGTATTAGAAATGGAGATATTAGTAGCGGTGGTGCTCAGTGATATCAGGGCTCCAACTTCTCTTCAGGGCAGTTAACTTCTGCCTCATGGGTGGTACAGGTGGGTGCCCCATTGAAGGGCATGCCCATCTGTGATGACTCCGAAGTCAGACAGAAGTGGAGAGGATGGGCTTCTCTGCCCTTGTCTCTCTCCTCATTGAATTTAATCTTTTCCTCACTTCCCTTGAGACTTCTTCTAGCATCTCATTGGCTGTTATGAAGTGACATATTCATGGCAGGAGGGAAGGCGTTACTGTGATTGATTTAGACTATTTATGAGACACACCCCGAGTTGAATATAATGGCATTCAAACCCTGAACAAAATCCAAGTTCCGTTAACGGGGAAGAAAGGGGATTTGGCTATAGTTAGGTCATCCAACAGTGTGTTCCAAAACTATTACCAATGCTCAACAAGAGAAGTGGGAGTGTCTTATGAAGGAGTTGCTATTAAAAACCTAAGAGAGAAAATCTTGCCTTTTCCTCTAAAACCGCAAGGATCTCCACCCAGTGTGTTCTTTAGCAGTGGTCTTTGGGCATCTTAGCTGGGGTTTTGGTGCACTGATCTTAGATGACTGTGATATAGTAGTGATGTACAAAGTTTTCTAGTATCCAAAGGAAGAACAAGAAAGCCTCACTGCCCTGGAAAAATTATACCACCTATTTTCCAAATTCATCTTAGCATTTCAGCTGTGTGGGGAACATCCCTGCTTTGTTTCTTTATAATGTCTCCTTGCCAAGATGTAGCAACTCCAGTTTATTCCAGACTAGACTTCTTTTGTAGAATATGCTATTCTTTTTCATTTGACTTGTAGAAGTATTAGTTTCTAACAGGATTGAGTAATTAAACACTACTTGTCCCTCCTTTTTAATTTTTAAAATTTTTATTAGTACATGTTTGCAATACATAATAATTGCATTCATCATGGGAGATTGGTGCATGGATATAACACATCTGAATTCTTTTTAGGTTTCCTTCGTCCCACCCCCACCCCCATCCCTCCATTTAAAAAGAGAGTGGTTTGATCATCTGCTTATTATTTATTAAATCATTTCATTCGTACCTATTGAAATTGACTGGCTCTGAGTCTTGGGGAGAGCGTGGACGCTTGGATATTGGCAAGTGCAGCGCAGTTCTTCTGGCTGTGAGGTCGAGAGATAGGGCCTCTGACTGTGGGCCTGTGGAGCTAATCGCAGGTGCTGCCTCGCAGGTGTGCTGTTGGGAGATGTGCTGACTCGGCTCAGTGCTAGGAGAGCTTGAAAACTGGTGAGTATTTTTATATCAGGGCCTATTTATTTTCATTGTTTCCTGAGTAGATCAGTCGGATGGGAGAGTCAGTGATTTGCTCTTCATCACATCTTTTTATGTATACATGATGTTCTAATCTCCAGACCTGTGCTGCTCTCCACCTGGGTTATTAGCCTACATGTGGCTGTGGAAATGAAATTTTGATTAACAACCCTAAATAGGATGTAGATTCCCGTGCCTCTGTTGCCCTATCCCTGTCTCAGTGCTCAAGACCCACCTGTAGCTAGTGGCCAGCACACTGGATGCTGTGGGGCGAACACGTCCCTCCTCACTGGGAAAAGTACCGTTCTAGTTGCTTTCCAGTACTGCCCCTTTAAACGTCCCTGTGTTCCTTTGGATGCAAACTGGAGGAGGTTAGAGGCAGTTTCTGGCCTGGCCAATCATAGCTTCCAAGCCTAGACTTCATGTTGCAACCAAAGAGAAGAAAAGCCTCAGCACTTGAAAAGCCTCAGTTTCATACTGAGCAAGCCCCATGCCCTCTTGCAGGTGTGGGAGCCTTGCACCCAGACCCAGTGCTGGCAGCCGGATAAACAGAGTGTCTCTGGAGAGAGTTTTAAAAGCAGTCTGCACACTAGGACCTTGGGAAGGAAATGCTGCTGTTAGTTTGGATGCTGCAGAGTGAGAAGGCAGGAGTAAGTCGTGGGACACAGTTCAGGGCAATTCTATGTTTAAATAGAAGAAACTTCCCCCAGAGCCAACCACCTTGTGTGGCCATTGTCCTGCATATTTAGGGTTCCACTTCTTCACAGTAACCGGGTTGGGGGGGTCCCCAGATGTGGAGGCTGCTTGGAACAGGCAACAAACAGCAGTTCCTCCTGCAGAGACATCAGGTGGGTTTCTGTGTTCATATTAGCAAGGAGGAGCTGTCACATACTGGCTTCGTGTTGTGCAGGAGCACAGGTAATGAAGAATTTACCGACTGCCAGTTTTAATCTGATCTTCACTCTGAAAAGGATTCAGACAGTGGCTCAAGACTTAATTTTGTGGGAGTAGCAAGATGTATGTACACTTTACATGACTTGCTTAATGTAATCTTTTTCTTGATTCTTCCCATTCTAATTTCCACCTTCCTCTACACACATGTATTCATATAGATGGCCTTGTATTTCACAGAGAAATAGAGGTACTAGGCAAAAAGTTCCTTTAAACATATCAAGGTAGACTTCTTACCTTGGTATGGATTGTTTTAGAAGAAGAAGCCTTTTTATTTCAGTACTAACCCTTCCAAGGCACTAGATTCTCTTCCCTTTGTCTAGATGGCTTTAGTTAGCATTTCTCTTCCCAAATATATGATCTTTCTACCTTCCTAGCTGCATCTCCATGGTCAAGTAACATGCGGAAATTCTTCCTTGGGTTAAACAAATAAAAAGGCCTTTATGCCTTCCTATTTCTTTTACTATCAGCTTTCTTTTGAATGGTTTCCCTCCAAGGCTTCATTATCAAGTGCAAAGGCCAGTTTTGATCTTCATCTTCCTTAAATAGCTTTATAACATTTGTCAATTGCCATTTTTACTTCTCGAACCTCTCACTTCTTTGATTTCTAGTTTTTCACTTTAATTTAATTTTCCTTTGCCTCTTATCTTTCTTTGCTGGATCTTCCATTTCTATTAAACATAGTGATTCTTCAAGGATTGTTCTTGGCTCCCTTTAGCCCTTCATATTCCATTCTATCCCAGGATCTTATCTGTCTTCATGGCTTCAGATGTCATTTATATGCAAATTGCTCACAAATCTTTGGGACTGGATTCTCTTCCGGTCTCCATATCTGTACTTCCTAAATACAGGACGTTGTCTACAGAGATATGTTACAGCAATATCAACTTTATAACTGCCAGATTTTACTAGTGATCTTTTTTCCCCCAAGCTGCATCTTGTTTCTTGCATTCCTCAGTGAGCCCAAACTTTCAGATTTCTCAGTAAATATCATAGTCCTTCACTCCCTTAGTCTCAGATCACTTCTTACTTCTACCTCGGACTTACGTCACCAGTTACAAGTCTAGTCTTCTTCCCTCCATATGGCACTCTCCACCTTACTCTTGCATTCTTCCTTTCTGAAAAGGTTTGTTGCTTCCTACTCAGTTTTGATGCAAACAACTTCATCCCAATTCAGTTCATTACCACATTACTATAAGAGTAATTTTCCTAAACAACAACATTTGTTATTTCACTTTTCTGCCTGACAACCACTTTTTGCTCTCTTTTGCTTAGGGAATAAAAATTCATAGATCTTTGCTTGGCAAAAAAGATTTTTTTATGCTTTCCAGACAATAACTAAGAACACATCTGGGGCTGAACAAATTGGCTTTATTACCCATTTGCTTTGAGAAAGAACACACGCCACAGGGAGCACCGGGTGTCTCAAGGAGAGTGTTGGAAAAGACTTACAGATTCTAAGCTAATGTTAGATGGTTTCGGGAGAGTTCAAGGAAGCAGAACTTTACTGTGCATTGGCTACTTTAGCAAAGATGAGCGATGCTACAATTACACCTAGGATTAACAAATTCATTGTATAAATCCTATCTTTGAGGAGAAGAAGTGAATCAAGGTTAAGGTTCATCAGTAAGGATATAGCTGTTGCTCAGTTTTGCAAGGCTAAAGGGAGTTTTTTGGCATTTTTGTGGTTTAGACAGTGTTCTTATTTTGTCTGTGTTCAGACATGACTACACTGTGGTCTTATTTGTGCCTTGATCCATTGTGGAAGCAAACTGGTTCTGTCTGGTGTGGATGTTCCGTGAAAGCAGTCCTGCTGGACAAAGCACGCCAGCCCGGTTGTGCCTGGACCAGCTTTTTTCTTCCCACATTTTGGTAGCTGATTCCATTAGACCTCGCCAGCCTTCTCATTTACCTTTGCACACTCTGTATCACCCTCTTCTACCTTTCTTTTCTCCTTTACATCCTATATTTTTGCCATACTGAAAGGCTCATAGTTTTTTGTTTTTCTTTTTTTAACCATGCCAAAATTTTTTGTATCCTTTTGTCTTTGGCTCTTTTCTGAAAAGCTTCCTTCATTCCCATCCCAGTATTTCTAGTTGAGAAGTGTAAAATCAAGTGTCTCTTTCTCAAAATAGTTATATTACATCACTTTCTATTTGCACTGTAATGTATTTGTTTTCCCTGCCACATTATGACCCTCCCCGGTAAATAATTTGCTAGTTCTACAAATTTGAGCAAGTTACTTAAACTGTATCTACCTTATTTTGCTTATCTGTAAAATGGAAACAACAGTAGTATCAATCTAAAAGTGTTGCTTTGGGGGCTAATATATAGCAATGTAGAACATTTCCTGGGACATGGTGAATAGCAAACATGTATTACCTATTATTATTATTGGTGATGTTGATGGCTTAGGGCAGCGTTGCCTTTTGTTATAACTGCTTTGCTTCTAAAGTGTCAACAATGAATTCATTGCTGTCCTATAAAATGGTGGTAAAATAAATGTTTTGTATTTGTGCATTATCCAAAAGTATTCATGTATTCAATATTTGACCTAGATTTGGCACAACTTTGTAAGTTAATTTTTCATTCCCAGGCTGTAGTTGAGAAAACAAGGCTGGAGTCATTAGCTGATCAGTTCATGGTCACATAAAAACCGAACTGAGATTTGCAATTTGAACCAGGATCCTCTCAACCCTGAACCGGTGTTTTTCAAACTGATTATGCCAATTTCATCAACAACATTTTTCATATGCTTTGTTATATAAAACCCATGCTTCCCAGGATATGAAGTTTCTTGACATACATTAGGGAAAATAATTGAATGCTCTTGGTCATTTTAGTCTATTGGCGTATCATTGAGATAATTGAGAAAATTGTTGACTCCAGTAATCCAGTCCAAGGATAAAGGGTTTGTTGTATATGTGCATACACACAGGTAAGCATATGCATCCTGATATTCTATTATGTAATATAGAATATGTGTTTTTAAAATTAAATTTTGATAGTACTGTGACTGCATTTTTTTCTATCCATCACTCTCCAGGTTGTTAATGCTTAGTGACTGTGGTCTGTTGTTAAGAAAATTTCAACTATATTTTTAGCTGATTCGAGCGTGGACTTCCACAACTTTGCAGCTAGAAGGCTAAGCAAGCAGCTTGCAATAATGAGAATCTAGGGGTGTAAGAAGCGTAGCTGGGGAAAAATACTAAGGTATATGTAGCAGAAACAGTCTGGCAAATAGATTTACTTCAGGGGAGTCCATTTGCAGTGTCGCAATTGGTATCCGATGTAAATTACTGCCTGGAGAAGGGGAACAATTTGAAATCCAGCTTGTCTTGGACAGCAGAGCATAAATATGCAAATTTTTTCATTCTTTGAAATAGCAGGGAAGAATTATACCTTAATTCACTTGTGGTGTCACTGTCCATTTTAATACTCACAGAAACACTGGATTTTTTCTACATTTAATTCATTCCTTGCATTTCTTTAAATTATCCCTGTTGCCATGGGTGGCCACTGTTGTACAACAAGAAAGACTAATAAATTAAGATTGACTCTTATGTATTACATAAGCCAAGGCTGTTGACTTCAGAATTAATGTTAGATAATTTGACTTCAATTTAGTGCAAGCCAACTGTTGTGTTTTTAAAGTATTTTTGTTCTTAGAATTCATGTAACAACACTTTTAAAATGTAACATTTTAATATTAATTGTGCTATAAATTACATCTTTCTACATTTGTTTCTTTCATATATATATATATATATATAAACATAGGGATTATTTTATAGGCCTAGTTGTTTTCCATAAATAAACTTGGCTCAACATTTTATGTATTTGTCAATAAATTTCATTTTCATTAGAAGTATCTTGGACCAAGAATAATAGAGAAACCCTTAGAGCAGTACATTATGCTGGTACAAAGAAGAGACTAATAAATCAGGAAGTATTTATTATGCATTCACTAAAGTAAGGTGGTGATTAAGTGTTGAAACAGAGCATAGACACAATCCTTTGAATTCAAAAAATTTACACTCCACATTAGTATTTTGTAAATCCCCTCCCTCTCTTTCTTCTTTCCTTCAGGCCTTGGATTTTGTTACTCAAACAAGCTGTTACCTAACTGCTGTGTCACAAGGAAGCATGGTGCTGGGGTTGAGAAGGGCACTCAGCTTCCCCAGGTGGCCCTGAAGGGTGTCCCTAGAACTCTGGGGTCCCTTAGAGTAGGGTGTGAAGACCATTGCTTTACATGAGGAAATGATATGCTCTTTTGAAAAACCAGTGGCCCAGAAGGGTTAGAAAATAAACTATGGAATCTAAGTGAATTTGTTTGTCAAAGGAAGTGTTTGAAACGTTATATAAATACCAAGAACTTCAGAAAAATGTGGCCATAGACCCATAACTTCAAGCATATACACAGCTTTGTTATTTTTTTATGTTTGATATGAAGCAGTTAAATAAAATCTTTTGCAGAAGTTCTTACCAAACATATGATGTATATAATTCACAGGGATTTCCCTGCTTGGTGAATATCTTTGCTTTTCATCTGATTTGCAAAGGGTCAGTGGTAAGATTGAAGGTTGTCTCAGTAGGAGGGTACCTCCAACAGAGAAGGTCACATGTCACCCTGGTGCTCACTGTATTCTCACTCCCCACTGCAGTTCCTGGTAAACATCTCTTCAATGAGTAAGTACATAAATTAAATACAAAAGTCCTGATCAAGGAACTTGTCTTCAGATGCATAATGTGGGAATCAGATTTTGTTCTCTGACTGCGTATAAATTGGCCTCCCAAGGATGGAATCCTATTAATCAACTACATAGACTTGAAGTATAAATTTACATCTCATTTTTTATGTAAACATGCAGATTATTTGTATAGGTTTCTATTGAAGTGTACCTGTATGACTCTACCATGAAAAATACAGTCCTCAAAGGCCTGGGATGTTTACTTTCTTATATCAATACCTGTTTCTTCCTATAGGTAAGCTGTGTGACAAGCCAAATTCTAATCAGACTTCCAGTTTATGAAAGTATAATGAGAACTCTCAAATCAACTAGAGGTTCGTATTGGCTTGACTTGCTCGCTGTTTTCCTGCAGAGAACCTGCAGGACAAACCAGCTTATCAGAAGGCTGCTTTGGGGAGTGTGAAATCAGAATAAGGGGTATTTGCAGTATCAGTTGACTGTTTAATGGCATCAGGTTTTTCCGCTGTGGATATGCTGATCCAGAAAGGGACTTTTGGTTTGTCTAAGAGGAGCCTGCCTCTTCCAGCCAACATGGAATTCAGCTGTGGTCTGCCTTTGAGAAAGCTGTGTGGCGACAGCCTAGAACTTATGATAATCCAATAAATATTTGTTGTTTAAATAGTGTGTATTTATTACTTCTTCTCTTTACCATCTTAATTTTGGTTTTGTCCTTGTTTGTTATCTTACTTTCATCTCTACCTTGGATGACTAATGCTCTTCTCAAAGTCACCCTTATTTTCTGCTGGCATTGACAGCTTCTGTTTCTCTTTTCAGTCTAGGAGTCCTTTTGCTTCTTTAAGGAGAGTTTGCATTTTTCTGATCTAATTCCTTATTTAAGTATTTCGAAGTTTAGTTCTCAAATTTCAATATTCCTTACTCCTAAGATTTTGGAGATTTTGGGAGCCATTACTTTAGCACTGTATGGATAGAAATTTTTAACATTTAGTGGGTAGAGCTGGCAGTGCTGTATGATTTATATCTAGATGTCCCCCAAAGCCTCATGTTCTCGTAGGTGAGGCTTTTGGGAAGTGATTGGATCATGGGGCCCTGATACACGTCAGTGGATTCATCCACTGATGAGTTTAGTAACTAAATGTGATTTGGGAGCTGAAGCCTGGTCGGAGGAGGTGGGTCATTGGGAGTGTGGCCCAGAAGGGTCTGTCTCCCTCTCTCCTCCCTGGTATCTGTCTCTGCTTCCTGCTGCCATGCCGTGTGCTCCTTCTCCTCTGCCCTGCTGCCCTCCCTTGGAGCCAGCGGACTATGAACTGAAACCTCTACAAACTGAGCCAAAATAGACCTTGTCTCTTTAGAGTTGCAGGTGTCAGGTATTGTGTCTCAGTAATGAGAAAGTAACTAAGCCAGGTGCCCAATACCTGTTATAGTGCCTTGTACCTGGAAGACAATAAATACAGGTTGAATTAATTGTAGCATTGAAAACCCCTTTCCTTTCCAGCAGACCATATTTAGATTTGGGTCTAGATAATTCTTTGTTGTGGGATTGTGGTGTGTATTGGAGGATGTTTGGCAGTATCCCTAGTTTTTATTTACTTGATGCCAGTAGCATGTCCTTTAGTTGTGACAATTAAAAATATTTTGAGACATAACCATATGTCTGGGGGGTTAGGGGGAGCCATCCCTGATTGAGAACCACTGCTTTAGAGCACAATTCTTCACAAGTAGTATACATATTCATATTAGCTCTATGTTTCTCAAAAATTCTAAGCAAAAACAAGCAAGAGATAAGGGCACTGTAATTGATATTAATGAGTTTCCACTATTCTAAGGGTGGAAGAATTAGTATTAAATGCTACAAAGAGTCACATCCACCAACTATGTCTCTATTATTCAGGTTTTTCTCTTACAGTTCTCGGGCAGGACGCAAAAGAAAAAGGAGAGAAGAAGGAAATGAGTGAAGTTTTACCATGTCCACATGACATAGCTTTGATACTGATCTTTTGTTTCAAGGGTGGTTGTGATTTTATCCACAGTGTGATATAGTGGAGGTAGGTTAAATCAACAGTGCGGGATTGAGTGGATTCCAGCTTGCCGAAATTCAGTTTCTAGATTTACAACCTCAGATTCATAGATCTTTATCTTCATTTCTGTCACATTTTGATTTTCCTGACTTATTTAGATTGAACTAACCCTGGCAGTTCCCTCTCCTAGGGAATTCCCTTTGGCCCTTGGGCCCCAAGAATCCCTGGTCTAGCTGCTCTCTCTTCAAATGCATAAAACTCAAATGAAGCATAGTCATCAGGTGACCCCCATAGTAGAGGAAGAAGGATGGGTTGGGGAAGGGTACATCTTCTGCTAACCTGCTTATTTCTCCAGGTACTTGACCATCCTTGTGGAACAAAGAGCTGTCATATGGCAGTACAGGTAGATTTAGGGTGGTTCCTGGCCCACTCCCATTGGCTGTGCCCCACTCCCTCCTGTCCTCTACCTGGCTTGCATGCTTACCTGAATATTTTACCCAGAATGCAAACCTTGGTGCTCACTCCTGAATAATTCATTGGTTCTTTTATCCATTCAGTGACTATCCATTTATATATGAGAAATGAAGTTAAATGATAGAGGACAGTTGCCACTTTGTGCCATCTGTCCCACCTGATACATGAAGCTTGTTCTAGAATGTACAACTACTGCATCGCTGAACACCACGCTTAATTGAGATAGGAGTCCATTCTTGATAAAAGAAATAATTCCCTGCTTTTCCTTTTTGTACAAACTCATTGTAAACTAAGAAGAGTATGTGAAATGCTTCCTGGTAAAGGGACACATTTTGAATAGCACTGATACAGAGGATAGAAAGCTTAATAAGATATATTTTCAACTTTGAAAATTTCATAGGGAAGTAAATCCATGTAGAGACATAATCGTGGGAAGGAATAGAGAATTGTGTAAGAAAATAGAATTGGAGGATAGAAAAGAAATTGTGGGAGTCCAGTGACTGTGGAAAAGAACAGAAAACTATGAGAGAGCAGAGGATTTTGGATGAGAAAAGAGAATTATGGCAGATTATAAAATAGGAATGTATGATAGAGAACAGAAAATTGTAAGGGAGAATTTTGTGGGACAAGAAAAAGTTGTGAGAGAAAACAGAATTTGAGGTGGGAAGGGACAACTTCATAACAAAAGGAGATATGTGGGAGAGAATAGAAAATGGTGGGAAAGTCAGGAATTGTCAGAAAGATAAAGAAATATGGGGAAGATGAGGAATTCTGGAAGAAAGCAGAATTGTGTCAGAACAGGGAATTGTAGAGAGATAGGAATTAGGGAAAAAGGGGGAATTCTGGGAGAAAATTCCGAGAACAAGGGACTATGGGAGACAATAGAGGCTTATGTGAAATAACTGAGAATTGTGGGACTCAACAGGGAATTGTGGGAAACACAAACAATTGTGGGAGAAAACAGAATTGTGAAATTCAATAAGGATCTACGAGAGTAAATGGATATGTGTGGGGTAGAAGTAGGATTTATGAGAGTAAATAGGAGATTGTGGGAAATAAATTTAAAAAATATGGAACCTGTGAGAAATACAAGGAATTATATGACAGAACGAGTCATTTTATAATCCAAAATGGAATTATGGGAGGGAAGAATTGTGGATGGAACAGGGAATTGAGATAAAGAATGGAAAGTTGTGGGACTAAAAGGGGGGTGATGGGAGAGTGTGGACAATTGTGGTAGTCAAGGAATTGTCAGATGGAACACAGAATTACAGGAGAGAGTGGAATTATGGGACAGAATGGAGAATTGTGGGAGGGATTACAGAATTGTGGGCAAGAACAGAGAATACTGTGATGAACAGAGAATTGTGGGAGACTCAAGGTTTTGTGGAAAGGAATGCAGAGTTACGGGATTGGACAAAGAATTGTGCAAGAAAATGTGGAATTGTGGGATAGAACAGGGTATTGTGGGAGAATGGGAATTATGAGAAAGAACAGAATTCTGAGATGAACAGGGAATTGTGTAAGATTCAAGGTATTGTAGGAGAGAACAGAATTATGGGAGATTAAAGGAATTATGGGAGAGAATGGAGAGTTATGGGATAGGTCAAATAATTGTGGGAGAGGATGGGGAATGTGGGAGATAACAGAAAATTGTGTGATAGCACAGAATTGTGAGAGAAAATAGTCATGGGAAAAAATAGGGAGTTCTTGGATGAACAGGGAATTGTGGGAGACTCAAGGAATTTTGGTTGATGATGGAGAACTGTGGGAGAAAATGGAACTGTGGGAGAGGACAGAGAATTGTGGGGAAGAACATTAAATTGTAGAACAGAGAATTGTAGGAGAGAACATAGAATTGTGAGGGAGAATGGAATTGTAGGGTATTAGAGGGAAATGTGGGAGAGAATGAACCATCGTGGAATAAGACAGGAAGTTGTAGAAGGTACAAAGAATTGTTTTCAAGAAGAGAATTGCCTACTCAATAGGGAATTGAAGATAAGAATGGGGAATTGTAGGTTAGGATGGAGAACTGTAGGAGAGAGTGGAATTATGGGAGAGAGTGGAGACTTGTAAGCCCTAACAGGAAATTATAGGAGATAGGACAGAGAATTGTGGGAGACATAGGAATTATGGGACAGAAGGGAGAATTAATTGTGGGAGACAATAATATTGATGCAATGGAGGTTGGTGAAAGAAAATGGGGGGTTGGGGGGAGGACCTGAGAATTGCAGTAGGCAGGGGAGTTTTGAAATGAAAAGGGAGTATTATGAGAGGGCAGGGAATTTTGAGAATGAAGAGCTGTAAGAGAGTACAAACAATTCTGCAGAACATGAGGAACTGTGGGAAAGACCAGGAATTGTGAAAGAAACAGGGAATTATGGGAAAGAACAGAGAATTATGGGAGTATAATTGAATTTTAAGAGGGCTAGTGATTTGTAAGTAATACAAGGAATTGTGGAAAATACTTGAGCATTGTGTGAAGAGGAGAGCATTGTGGGAGAACAAGTAATTATGGGAATTTACTGAGTGTTGTGGCAGAGAAGGGAGCGCTGTGGGAGACTATGAGAAGACTATAAAAAAAACAAAGGTGTCATGGTAAGGTACTGTGTGTGAGAAGAACAAATTGGGTCCCTGGGATCCATATGACTGGCAGAGCCACATCCCTCAGTTCTGGATACGTCACCTATGCCCAGTCAAAACCAATTCTCAGTCTACTGCTGCATTCCCCCACCCTCCAGGCCTCTGTCCCACACAGGCCACCCCCATACACACACACACACACACACACACACACACACACACACTTTATGCTTTTCTGGCCACATCCTGCTCCACCAAGCCACGCCCCTCTTGTCTGGCCCACATTCCCCCCTCTCGCCCTTAAGAGCCAGTCCTCTGTGTTTCTTGTTGGCCCACTAAGTGAGGTTTCTTACCTGCCTTTCAGGCAAAGACCCTCTCTGCAGCTTCTGCTCAACTTATTCTTTACTCTGCTGTGACAAAGAAGCTTTTGCTCGTGCTAACCCCTGAGTTGTGCAGCCCCGCCTTAGCTTTGGCCATGCCCTGTCCTTCCTTCTGCCACAGTTCTTAGGCAATCCCATGTGCTGTGCCTGGGCCAAGCCCCTGTACCCACCATCAGGTCTCATCCCCCTTGTTCTGCTTGAGCTGCACCCTTCATGACAGCGTTTGGAGAGTTCTATGGCTCCCTGAATGGCCTGGTTCCAGGGAAAGCACAGACCTCCAGGTAGGGGGCTTCTAGGTCTCCTGAGAAGCCTGATCAAGCCTAGGAGTTGGATGGTAGGTGCATTTGTAGTGTTAAATGAGGCTGCATACATATGATACTAATGTAAAAATGTGTTCTGTGTTCTTTCCACTGCACACATCTCATTTGATGAATGGAGATTAATTCCATGCAGAGATGAAACTGGTAGAACAGTAATGGAAACTTATTCCTTCCAACCAGTTGTCTTTTCCTGTTAACACAAACTGTGGAACCCATTCCTCTCAGCCAGTTTCTGTATCCTTTAACATGACCAGGGGACCTACACTTCTTCCAGCTTAGCCAGACCTTAAATACAGAGCAGGTGGTGGACTAAGCAAACTACTTCTTGATAGCTCCTCCTGTGATCTTTCCAAAGCACTCAGTGTCCTCTTGCTCTTTAGGGTTGTCTTTGCAACACCTCCCTTAGACCAGCCCTATAGCTTTGGGCCTGTGATCTGAGGTCATTCTTCTGTTCTTACTCCCATTTTCGATTCCAAGTCCACAAGAAAAAGTGTGGATGTTATAACCATCTTCCTTCCTCTATAGAGAAATTTTGAATAGGAACTTCTGGGGGAGGGTCACTCTCCACAAGGTTACTCATTCATTTAAGTCACATTTATCTTTTGTTCCAGTGACAAAGATGACAATGCTCAAGGGACTCACACCCTGGAGTTGCCCCAGTTTGTATTTGGCCAGGACAAGAAATGATGAGAAAGTTAAGAAAAGTGTGGTAAGGTGTCAGTAGATGGAAAGGGGATTGGTAAGTGAAAGTGTCCTTGATCCCATGAGCTTCAGTAATTTTGGCCATCAGATAGGAGGCCACATTATGTTCTTAGTGTAGTTCCTTATATAATAAATTCTTAATCAATCTTCATTGAATACATGCCTTTTTTACTTGTATACAGGGCTACATGCTTACCCTTCTTTGCAGTAAGATTTCTGATGTATAATTCTTCAAATGGCCATTTAGCATTTGGATCTGGAATGTCCCTTGAAAACCTATGTATAAAAGACTTCATTCTACTTGGCACTATTGGAAGGTGGAGGAAACTTTAAGAGGTGAGGCCTAGTGGGAGGTCTTAGGTCACTGCCAACATACCCAGGAAGGGTACTGTGGGACACCAGTCTCTTCCTTTCTCTTTTTGTTTCCTGGCTGCCTTGAAGTGAGGGTCACATGTCCCCACCATGACATGCTGCCTCATGAGGGACACAAAAGCAACAGGGCCAACGGCCCATGGGCTGAAACCAGTGAAACCATGAGCCAGACAAATCTTTCCTTGTAAATTGATTACCTCAGGTATTTTGCTATGATGGAAAGCTAATACAATGAGTAAAAAAGATTTTATGATAACATGTTAATGCCTTTCTCTTCCCTTTCCACCCTCATGCCTTTTCTGATTTGAAGATAATAGGAATAATCATAGTGTTGAGCCTTCTGGAGCACAGAGAAAAGAACAATTCTTAACAAAACATTTTTATTAAGCTCATGCTGATCTTGAAAACCATCTCATTTATATAAAATGTTTCAACTGTTATTCAACAGTTATTTGTGCCCTGACAAAATAAACTAACACAAAATGGGACAAAAGACAGCCTCTGTAAGTTACATGTTAATTTTTATGTAGTTAGTAATATCTCACATTCTTCCACAAATGATTTGAGGCAGTCTACCGAAATGTAGAGAAAACTAGACAAAAGAAATAATTAAATGAATCGGGGAAATGGGAATTCAACAGAAGGACAATAATGTCACCATGGTAAAACTGATAATTACGTACGCATGTCATCAGATTCTGAACTTGTTTCCTTCTGAGATCAGAGGAAAGTGCCCCTGTTAAGTTGAACCAGGGGTGCACCTATAAGATTTTTCTGTGCTCAGAAGATGAAAACTAACCAGGTTTTGTCGTCATTTTCATTTATTTGCTTTGTTTTGAGAACCACACCGTTTTTAAAATATTTTTTTTAGGGTTTGATTTCTTGATTTAGTACTTCATTTCCTGATTTTTAGAAATTTAAATTGCACATACGGATGATGTTTTGAGTTAAGGGGGAATTATGTGTTGTGTAAAGTTATACACAGATTTCCTATCTCTAATCTATTTCCACAGTCACAACCCACAGCGCATTAAACCACCAAAATGCTGCTCAACTGAGGGTATGTGTGCTCCATGAGCCATTCAGATCATTGTTCCCCAGAATAGCAAGCAAGTACTAACTTGCATACCATCTCTCATTTAGTGATAGTAGCTTGACTGAAAACTATCTCGGGAGGTTTTATAGCTGAGTCCAGGTTTGGAAGGAAAAGGTTCTGCAGTTGACTAGCAGTGTCTGCACTAGCAGGGTGTGGGAAGGGCATCTCTGGTTTGTAGGAATCAAGGTTTTGTTTGCAGATTTTCCAGGTAGTCCTCCAAGAACATTTTTCATTACAAAATTTTTGGCAAATATTGCACACTAGACGGTTCAAAAATCTATGGGTAGAAACTCTGAGCCATTTATTAATTTATATACTTTGAATATTAATCAGAAAGGAGGTAGTTTAAGATTCTGTTATGAAAATGAGGATACCTATCCTAAAAGGTACACTGTCCAGTGGCTCCTGCACCTTTTTAGGGAAATTGGCAAAATAAGTATGTATACAAAGGCTAAACACTTCTGGGTGCCTTTCAACTGGAAGCCAAGTAGGCGACTACTGATTGAAAATCTTACTTCACGGCAGCAATAATTTTAGCGTAGAAAAATGAGTATAACCTTCAAAAACCATGAGAAAACTCTCAATGCAATAATGAAGCAACAGGGGAAACAATAAACGTCTAGGAACAAATGTTGGAAAATCAGTACAGTCTTACTGTATGGAACTCATTATGACATATTTGTCTTCATTCATAGGATAAGACACTCAGGCACATGTGCATTCTATTTAAGAAACTGTTTTTAAATTCGTACTTTAGGAATATAACCTAGGCAAAATGGCATCACTTAAATTCATCTAAGCTTTAATTTCCAAGCAATAGTGATTAACTTCCCTGAATTAAAAACAAAATTGTTACTCAGTGAAAAATAAGAAAAATGTTAGATGTTTATGGCTGTTAGTTAACCTACAGTATTTAGTGAGCCTTTCAAATATAAAATTCTCTTGTTTTATTACATTTTCTCATTTTAAAAAAGCACATATGGTGTGAAGGCAAAGACAAAAATATTCCAAAGTCCAGCATTCCTTGTTTCTCCTCAATCCTGTAGGTTGTTTTTCTCTGGCTTAGTCTGACAAAAATGCAATGTACCCCTCTATCTCAATAGATTCCTGGGGCCCCTTAGTATTTGTTTTGGCCCTCTCTGTGCTACTCTAAGAGAATTCGTGAGAGTGGATAATTTCTAATGAACACAAGTTTCTTTGGCTCATGGTTCTGGAGGCTGAGAATTCCAAGGTGGAGGCGGTAACACGTAGTGAGGGTCTTCTTGCTGCATTATTCTGTGATGGTAGAGTGGAAGGGCTAAAGAGCATTGTGCCAATGCCTGAGAGAGAGAAATGGGACCGAACTCCTTCTTTATCAGGAACCAACTCTCACAATAATTAACCCACTCTCATCAAAATAACATTAACCCGATCATGGTTTAATGAACATTATACCTCTTAGAAGTCCCACTTCTCAGCACTGTTGCATTGGGGACCAAGTTTGCCAAACATGAATTTTGAGAGACACGCTCAAACCTTAGCACTCCTCCATTTTATGATTAGGATTAGTCATATCAGATTTATTCAACACTCAGTACTAATAGGCTCATGAGAAATGCAGAACACTGGACCAAACAGATACAGTCCCTCCAAGGAAGTTTCAGTTTTGTAGGACACAGAAGTAAATTGTGTTGACAAGAGATGTATATAAGAATGTGAATAAAATGCTGAGGGAACACAAACGAATGTGCAAATCAAAAGCTAGTGAATTTGACAAGTCAATTAGAAAACTAACAGAAACAAAAGAAAGAAAAGGTTTCTCAAAGGAAGTGACAGTCAAGATAGACCTGGCACAGTCGCTAAGAAGTTTAAAGGTAAAAATGAAAGCTCACAGGATTCAGGCTGAGGAAATTGTGTACAAATGTAAAGGATGGACTGAGGTAGGACATGGCTGACTTGCAGCGCAAGGCTAAGCCATGCTTCTTCCCACATTACCACTTCAGATGATGACAAGGCTGTCATTCCTTTGGGTTCTAGCAGGAGCACATTTCCTTTGAGGGCATGAAGAAGTCTGCTGTTTGGGGATCACCCTGCCCTGGGCTGGTTTGTTTACAGAGAGCCCTATCTTTAGCCTGTGAACTACCTTCCTAGTTTACATGCTGATTGGATAGTCTTCACTTGACTGTTTCGTCTGTGAATTCTATTCCTCACCAGTATTTGCTCCTTTTCCCTCTCCAATTAGATTACTTATTACATAATTATTGGCTATTAGGTGATTTCTATTATTATTATAATTAGCATTTCTTAACTATCTACTATGCATAAGGCACTATTTAAGTACATACATAAATATCTATTTCGTCTAATACATATCTCATTTAACAGTGACAAAATCTTAGAGGAAATATTGTTGTCAGCACTTTTTTAGAGGCAAAGAAATATAATGGAAACGTAAGGGGAATGCACTTGTCCAAAGCTCACCTAAGTTAGTGGAAATAACCACTAATAAGAACAGGAGTTTAAAAAGGTAGCAAAGGAAAAGAAATTTGTGAATTGGAAAGTTAGGATGATGGTGGCAATGTGAAAAGAAGCCTTCATAGAAATTGAGCCTGTACTGCCAAAATGTACCACTGAGAAAAATACATTTTTAGAAAGAGAGGACTCAGGTCAAAGGAAAACTCCATTTTGCGCAAGTATGGTTAAATGTTAAAAACAAACTCTGCATTATTTTCGATATAAGGCATATGTGTCTAAGTGGAGCACTGTCCAAGGTAGATGATGCAGTTTTAAGACAAGAAGCAAGCAGCAGACAAGACTGGACTTGATTATGGGTACCCAAACAGGTATAGACAACACTTACTCCATCTGTCGCTAGAGGCTTTCCCCTGTGGCATGTGACTTATTTATACATGTGAACAATAAAAGCAATCATGGTAATTTATCAGTGTGTCAGTACTAAATATTCTCTCTGATATACTAAGTCTTAAGTTGCTCTTTTTAATAATGAGAATCTTTTGTGAGCAAAATAAAAGATAGACAATAGGAAGTAGGGAGATCTTAAATGGGAAGGGGATCAAGAGATGGAGGGTCGGGGAAGAAGAGGAGGGGAAGGGAATGAAAAAGAATTAAAGTGTGTTATGTACATGTACCAAATCCCCACAAGGAATATAAAGTTTATGTACTGTAAATATACTAAAAAAAAAAAGAATTGCTTTGTGGTTCATTACTCCAAAACCTTGCACAATTAAAGTGACAACCCTAGGTCAAAAGAAGGTCTCTCAATCTCAGCTCTATTGATATTAGAGGCTGATAAGCCTTTGTTGTTGGGGGCTGACTGTTCTGTGCATCCTAAGAAGTATAGCATCATACCTGGCTTCTGCACATTAGATTCCAGCACCTCACGGTTGTCTCCAGACATTGCCTCATGTCCCCTGGGTACGAGATCTCTCATGGTTGAGAGCCACTGCTTTATGGTAAGGCTGTAGCAATTCAACTCACATCCTCCACTTGGTCCCAAAGATACTATAAGGAAGAAAAGATGATGGTGATGAAGGGAAGGAGGTGTAGATTTCCTGCCACCGTTTGTTATCACTGGAGACAGAGCAGCGCATTGCCTGCTTCTGCTCGGTGGCGCTGTTTTAAGGCAGCTCCACCTGTCATTCATTCACTCACTTGAGGCAGAAGCAACCCTGGGAAAATTTTGGTTTTACAATCACATAGAGGGGAGGGGAAGGGGGGAAGAGGGGGGAAAACCAAGATGTATCATGTACAGGTACAAAATAACCATGTTGATTATGATCATTATGTATGCAATGTACCAATACATGTTCTTGGTAAAATATAGATGGCTGGTGGATGATTTTGAATTTTGACTTAATGCATGTCATATGAAATGAATTATGCATGATGAGGCCATGATATAATCTATGGTCGAACAATATGCCATAGAGAACCTTATTAATTGGGTGTTTATCAATAAAATATGAACATTCTAGGTCAGGTCTTACTCTGCCATTTTATCAATTAGTTGCAGCTTGCTGCAGAATTCTGGGTAGAGGAGATTAGAAATTAAACTTCGGAAGCTTGGTTAATGGGAAGAGTGTCTTTGTGTGCCCTGATTTAAATATAATTTCTAAAGGTGAAGACAGTTCTTACAAGGACTTTTCCTTGACCTTTGGCACAGAAATAGCATCACATGCACAGTTACGTTAGGGGTTAGGTGGGTAGGTGATGACTTCCTTAGACCCAGGCATCCTGCTGATCAGCTTCCCTCAGAGTTGCCCTGTGCCTACAAGCAGAGAAGGAGGCAAATTCGCAATAGTCCTGCAAGCTGGCAAAGCCCCTGGAAAAAATATTTGAATGATGTTGGAGGCCCCTCCAGCAAAATCAAAGAAGTAAAACACATGCTCAGGTGATCGACTAATGTCCCCAGGGACATATTGACCAGGGAAGAGTTAAAAGGAGTCTTAAAATTGTTCCCAGAGGAGCAACAACAGCCAAAAATCAGATGTAGAAATCTTCAAAAATGCTGAAGTAGCTTAAGCAGAAAAACATTTAGATGATTTAATGATTAAAAACTTTCTTAAATTCTTTTTAGGTTAATTTGTATGAATTCCTGTATAGGGCCGGTTACTATATAAAAGAGTGATGATTGTATCTCACAGGTAATTTCAAGAAATTCCAAGAGCAACTAGATGCTAGCTTTAGGGCCTAACTACCACCTCATCAGCTGGATCTCCACTTTATACTTTTGCAAGAGATTTTGATCATTAACTTTGTAAATTTACTCTGTTTCAAAAAATCCCAAAATAGCTGGCCCAAGAAGCATTAGCTAAAAATGCATCACTGGAGATTCTATATTGACAGAGACTGTTTTAATGAAACATCCTTCCACAATCAAAAATACTGACAGTATTTCTTACTCTTCTCAAGAAACTTTCCTTATGTTTCTCAAAGTACTACTTACATTGTTACTCTATTGCTACATTTTCAGATTTCTCCAATAGTCTGTAAGATCTGTAAGGGCAAGTTTACAAGTTTCTGGTACTTAACATACCTCCGAGGACAAAAATTTGCAGTGACCAGCATTTTGGAAAAGAACAAAGTGAATTATTTATTATGAGAATGAAAGCTGAATGTAACCAGTGATCCTTCCTTATTAATTCTTGTCTTTCTCTTATTAAGCTCACAAAAGTCAATGTTGTTAAAATTCTCATTTTATTAAAATTAACCCCAAACTGAAAATCATCCAACTAATTTACGTTCTCTTAATTTGCCAGAATCTCCCACTGTTTAAGCGATTAAGTGATTAATCAGAAAGTGTTTACTTTCCAAGTGGAATTCCAGTAACCCAGAAATGGAGTGTCCTTAGGAACTCAGTACAAGTAGCAGCAGAGGTTTGATTGGAAATAGCTGCCAGCTCTTTATTCCATTCAATTCTCTAGGTAATTGTTACAAAGAATTCGTGGAGATCAACACTACTATGCCACAAGAAATTGGCAAAATCTTCTGTTGTAGTGGGCTTCAAAGATGGGAAATATGTTTTATCAAGACTTCCTAGATAGAGAAGCTGTCATTTTTAGATGAGCCTACATGGTATATATTTTCTGCAGGCCTAAAAGAATATGTTAGGGAAGGAGTATGCAGGACCAAAGCTATAGCAAAAATGAAGGTTCCCAAGCGTGAGTGTGAGTCGGGGATGGTTGAGAAATCTGCTGTATCAGAGGTTTGCTTTGGCTGCCTGAACGCAAACATGGAGGGCAGAGGTGGGTGATAATTTATGGTTAGATGATGAATTACATGTAGTTGTAGAAACTCTTGAATGCTGGAACTTGGAGATAAGTTTTATTTAGAAAGTCAGTGAGAAGTTATTGGAACTGTATAAGCTGTGGAATCTTATAGTGAGAGCTTGGCTCTAGAGAGAGTAATTTGGTGGCTGGCCTAAGGAGCAGTGGTTGGGGTTGAGGGGGACTGGAAATCAAAGATCTTTCAGCTAGAGACCTAAAAGGCCACTGCAAACTTTATCCGTCACAGGCCCAAACTGCGAACAACTTAGCCAACCGTGGTAAGCTAGATAAACATATTGTTGCATAGTATTCCCTTGTGCGAATACAGCACAATAAAAAAGAATGTACCATCATGCTGTGCAACAGAACCTGGATGAGTCTCACAGATCAACGCTGAACAAAAGTCCAACATGAACCATTCTGTTTATATGAAGTGCAAAAACAGGTGAAACTAGTCAAGAGTGTTCGTCTTCAAAGAAGTGGTTACATTTACAAGGAGTATTGACTGAGAGGAGGCCTGAGGGGACCTTCTGAGATGCTGGAAGTAGTCTGTGTACATGGGTGTATTCAAGAGTAAGTTCAGCGAACTGCGCTCTTAAGATCGATAAACTCTGCTGTATGGATGTTGTACTGCAGTAAAAATAAATGAGAGTAAAAAACAGAACTAAAACAATTCACTACAGGAGTTTTGTGGAAGGGAAGAAAGCCAGCACTAGAGACCGGCAATAACAAGCAAGAAACAGATGAGGCAATGTATAAGGGGTAGACTGAGCGTGGGGGTTGACAAACATTGATGAGGAGTCCAAGGAGGGAGAGGAGTTAGAGAGCACTCTGAAATTTCAAGTGCAGGTAAAAGTAAGGATGTGCAGTTGTGCGTGCATGCGTGTGTGTGTGTGTGTGTGTTGCTATAACAACTAAAGGAAAAGGATGATTATAGTGTGTTGGTACCATATAGTTGGGCTGGCCATTTTATTTGCAGCGACATCCGAAGTCTTGACAATTGGCTCAGCTATGAGGTCCTGGCATAGTCCACTCTTTTCTGCTTTCTTTGTTCACACCTACAGAAGCAGAAGGACTCGTTGGCTGTGCTTCTCATTCCATGATCCTCTGCATCTCATTGACACCCACCTTGTATTCTATACAGAACCACTCTTCACTCTGAGAAAGTTAAATAAATACGTCCTCACCAAGGTCGTTGCAGAAACCAGTCTTGTACCCAGAAGAGCCTCAAGTCTACATTATAAGAAGCTTGTTTTTGTCTTTTCAGGGTCATTATGATGAACGAAATTTGATATTTGATAGCTGATTTTCCAAGTGTACTTGGATTCTGTTACTGCTACTACACAAAGAGATTGTGACTATGGTCATTCCTCAGTATCCTTAGGGGACTGGATCCAGGGCCCCCCGGGATGCCAGACTCCATAGATGCTCAAGTCCCTTATATAAATGGCATAGTATTTGCCTAAAGCCTATACATATGATCCCATCTACTTTAACACATCTCTAGGTCACTTATAATCTGTAATGCAATGTAAGTAAATAGTTGCTGTACTGTATCGTTAGGAATAATGACCAGAAAAACATCTGTGCATATTCAATACAGACACATTTTCCTGAATATTTTCTATGCCTGCTAGGTTGCATCTATGACTGTAGAACCTGCACACCTGGATGGTCTACTCCATGTGTTTCCTGTGCTTGTCTGTTAGTTTTGTGCACAGCTGGGTCCTAGGGCAGTGGACGTAGGACTTCGCACAGGGCCTCCTTGCTGTGCTTAGGCTGTTTAAATTGAACTGGAAGTTGTGAAAAGAGTGGCTACATTGGCAGTCGTTTGGGTCTTCATGAGGAGCCAGCAGAGTGCTGTGATAGACACTGTGGGGCGGGGGGCAGATGACAGACGAAGCTTGCCAGGAAGGCAGCAGGCTCTGCGAGAGACACGTGGGAAGAGTGTGCACTCACAAGAGTAGTGCCCCGTTTCTGGCTCACCAGGGCAGTGGAGATGGACACCTTCACATTTGCTAGGGAAAAAAAAAATAAGGATGATTTCATCATATGAAGATCCATGATGTGTTTTAATCAAACTCTTTGACTGCCTAGCCAGCTGTAGGGAGCCATGTGGATGTGCACCAAATACTGAAAGTGCACACAACAGGCTGATATTTATCTGCGTGTTGGAACTAGAACAATTTTTCTTATGGCTGAGATGGTCCAGATCTAAATTTCCTCTAGAAGCACAAACTTTTCTGAAAAGGACCAAGGAGGAAATATGTTTGGCTTTGTGGGCTCTATGAGCCCTGTCACAGTGACTCAGCTCTGCTGTTATAGCATGATCCGCATATGCCTTTGACAGTTTGTAAACTAATGGTTTTGTTCCAATAAGACTTTATTTACAAAAACAGATGTCTGTGAATAAGGCCTACACAGTCTTGATACCTGATTTTTTTAAATTTTCTTTCACCTATTCAAAGAGTGGCACCGCATTGCTTAAGAACCTTCGAACCTCTTTTGCACTACTTATTCGTAAAGTGGTTTGCCACGTGAGAAATCAGTATATAAAAATAAGCTGATTTAATCACTTACTAGGCAGTACACACCAGGATGATAGAGATTGGCTTCTTGGCTAACCGTTGTACATCAAGCTTCTAGTCGTAGGTGCACAGTGAACATTTGGTGAGTAAACAAAGGACTGGAGTGTGCAGATACTATAGGCTGATAGCTGAGAGTATTTATTTTGCAGTGCACAAACCGTGCTGTCCTCCTCACGTGATGCCTCAGAGCAGCCTTCAGGGGGACGCCCATGCATCATGTCCTGTTGTGCCAGATTTGCTCTGCTCTGTTGACACGGTCTCGCTGATCCCCTTGGTGTAAGAGTTGCTGATTGGATCAGAAAGGACATCTGTGCTTGTGCAGGAGTAAAGCTAATGGGTCTCCACAGATTGAAGTTTCCTCGTTTGCGCTCACTGTCCTTCCAGCCTAATGAGCTGAACAATGTCAACATAATTCCTTACTGGTCCTGGTCCTGGTCAGTCCTCTCAGTAAAAATGAAAGGAAACTGTTCAAATACAATTCCAAAAGCATTACTAGCTCAGTTTCCCACCTTCCTTCCAGTGAATAAATATCATTGTCATAAACTGAAATCGATCGTTTTTCTTGAGATACGTCCAGCATAAAATAGCATTTGTACAGAGCAAAGAAGGAGCAACTGCTTCTGAAGCTTTATTACCCCCAACGCACTGCAGCTAAGCTAACCTAATTTGAGAAGCTGATCATACTGGGTAACTATTTTCAACTGGAATAATACCTTAATATAATCAGAAAGCCTCACCTGCTCACCAGGCAAGAAGATCTATGACTAGTTTAAATGTTCCACTCTCTTTCTGTTGATAGGTAGATGTTCCTCTCTAGATTTTGTTATGCTTTATACTTCAACTTTATTTCTATAGCCTTAAATTTTATATGTATCACATAAATAGCCTAAAGTTGGATTTTAGCAATTGCTCATTTTGTCTTTTACCTTCAGCTTTCATTTCAGTTACATTTAATGTAATTATCGATATACATAGATTTAAGTCTGCTCTCTTGTGTTGTGTTTGGCATTTCTCTTAATTCCATGCTCCTCGTCTATTTTTTATTGTTGGCTCATATTTCTGTGGTGCTTCGAATGTAGGGGAAACTAGGACTGCCATGGCTAGGGCTTTTCTGTTTTCATCTCTCTCATGCATCTGGTGCCAGGGATGGCTTCGTATGGATGTGACACTCGAGTGCCATTTGTTTTCAGGGCTAGTTGACTCAGCCAGTTCTGTCTTTTGATTGGTTAGCATAGAAAACAAAACCTGAATTTTAGGCATCAAAATCTAAGTCGAGGGCCTGGGGTGTAGCTCAGTGGCAGAGCACTTGGCTAGCATGCTCGGCGCCCTGGGCTCAGTGCTTTCATCCTTCTCTCATTAAATGAAAAATACCTAAACTCCACGTACCTTCTTCCTCATAAAATTATACACTTACTGAGTGTTTTAATTCATCCCACAACATAAGACCAATTTTGATCCGGGTTCAAAGATACCCAAACATATTTATTACTCTTTGCTCTTCTCTTCCTTGCTGCACCTTACAAATTCCTCTGGCACCCTTCCTCCCTTCCTTCCTTCCTTCCATCCTTCCTTCCTTCCTTTGTTCCCTTCTTTTAATTTATTTGAGTTATATGCTTTTGAATTAACATTTAGCAGTGAACTCTCTATTTTCATTGCTTTGAAATATTTTTCATATTTTTAAATTTTTGTCTGTGGAACCCAGGGCCTTTCGCATGTTAGGCAGCTCCTCTACCACTGAGCTACCTTTCCAGCTCCTTTGTTTTTATTCTTGAAAAGTATTTTTTTGATTACATTATTTTACAATGGCAAATTTCCCTCGCCGCATTAAGCATATTCCATTTTATCGTAACTTGCATTGCTGTGTGGAGAAGTCAGCTTTGAGGATAACTGCAATTCCCTTGAAGATAAAGCCACGTTTGCTGTAGCTACTTTTAAAACTATGTACATTTCTACATATACATTTCACTTATTGTTTTTGGCATATTCTTTCATTTATGTAGATTAAGCCTCCATAATCTGAAGATCCAAAATCTAACTTACTCCAAAATCTGAAACTTTTTGAGTGCTGACCTGATGGCAGAAGTGGAAAATTCCACACCACAAAACTTTGTTTTGGGGATGAGGATTCAGCTCAAGTGGTAGAGCACTTGTCTAACAAGCACAAAGCCCTGAGTTCAATCCCCAGCACCTCCCCAGAAAAAACTGTTTCATTCACAAAATTATGTAAAATATAGTATAAAATTACCTTCAGGCTATGTGTGTGAGGTATATGTGAAAAAAAAATTTGTGCTTAGGTTGAGGTCCCATTGCCACACCCTCTCATTATTTATATGCAAATATTCTAAAATTTAAAAAAATTGAAATCTGAAACTGTTGTGGGCCCAAGAATTTTGAATGAGGAATACTCCATCTGTACTCTGTATTCTTTGGTAATTTGTTTCTACTTTTTGGAGGTGTGGACTTATTTATTGGCTAAAATATTTTCTATAAGTATTGCCTCTGCAGAATACTTTTTAGCATATATAGGTTGATTATCTCACTCGACCCTCTATATTTTGTTCTCACTCTTCTCTACTTACCAGTATGTTGTCCCCTTGCTATATTCTGGATAATTTCTTCTGATTTATCTTCCAGGTCACTAGTTCTTTATTCTACTCTGTCTCATTTTCTGATGAACCTGTCCATTGTGCTTTTAAATTTAGTTATAATATGTTCATTTATATAATTCTCTTTTGTTTGTATTTCAATTATGCTTCATTACTTTTTGTAGCTTCTGTTTCTTGTACATTTAAGATGATGTTTTTGTTCATTTCTTTCCACTGTTTTCCAGTTGTTTTTGTTCAGAAGACTGACACAAACAATTAAACTTGCTGCTACTGTAAAGTGGATGCACTGTATGCATGCTATCTCTCTTTTTTGGAAGCAAGCATCCTGTGGTCTTTGTTTCCATTCACTAAAACACAGGCTTTCTGTATTTAGAGAGCAAGTGTGTTCCCCATGGGCTCCCTCTGTAAATTAATGTCATCTGTGCCTTCCTTGTGGTTCAGGATAGCAGGCTAAGGAGCCATCAGTGATAACAGGATGCATCCAGGATGCAGTGGGAGAAGAAAGGGAGGAAGCTCAGGTCCCTGGCAGAGAATGCCAGGGAAGGATCTGTGGGGGAGTGAAGGTAGAACATGGATGAGGTCACCCAATAGAATATGGGAGTCAAGATTCCAAAGGTCAGAGGTAGTGACAAAATGGAGAATTTGCAGAATGAGGGGTGGAGTCATGCATTAGCACCTCCATGGAATGGTACAAAGGCTTGGCCAACCACAGGCTGCAGGTCAAATCCAGTTTGTTGCCTTTTTTGTAGATGAAGTTTTATTGGATCACAGCCATGCCTCAAACAAACAAACAAACAAACCAGCAAACCAACCCTATTATGTATGGAAAGATTGAGTAGTTGTGATAGAGATTCTATGGCATGCAAAACAAATATTTGAATTTATGTATTATCTGACCCTTCCCAGAAAATGTTTGCTGACCCGGGAACTACACAGATAACAGCTTTGCCTGTTTCTGTTCTGTAGGACTGAAGATCCAGTTTGAGGCCAGTTAGAAGGGAAGAGTAGTGGGGAAAAGCCTGCTGTCATAGTGGGAAGTGGCTAGTTGATGAGGGTGGTTCTCAAGGAGAGGAGGTCTGTGGAGCTGGTGGAAAGATCAGCTTTCGAGAGTTGGGACTTGCTCTGAGTCACTAGATGGGCAAGAGAGAAGAGGGGATGTATAAATCTACCAGAACTTTGAATTGAGAAGAAAGAATTCGGAATGAGCTCAAGACCAAAGTATCAGAGATCTTTCCCTCTTTGTAATGTAAATATCTAAAGAGTTGAAAAACCCCAGCCCTTTGAAAGAGTAAGGCTTTGTGAGTGCTGTCTCCATTTCTTTCATCTTTATAACCAGTTTCTTTACATTTCCTGAGGGGTAGATGGTTTCATTTTGGTTGTGTAAGTCTTGCTCCTGACTTGGACTTTGCACTATTTTTAATTTCTGTTTTTTCTTCCCAGTGAAGCTGACTGTCTCATCCTCCATGCATTTTTCAAAATGGAGCGTCTCCAAAAGTTAATGTAATGTGTGTGATGTAATGTAATGTAATGTAAATGTATTGAACTAGAAAATGGAAAAAAAGGACCAACGAATGAAAGGTGTCTATAAATATTGGATCTGTAAATGATGTTAAAGCTACTCTGGGTTCCAAACTTGGCGAACATTTCTGGAATTTAGGGCAAAATACAAGACATTTAAAACTTATATAACTCTCACTATCAAAAAGTGGACAGTGTTTACTTCATCAACTAATTACTGATTGCCTTCTATCGCATAAACATGGAGAAATGTTTAAATCTAAAATGTAGATTTAAGTAGTTCAGAGGGAAAAGAAAGGAAACGACCAGGTCAATTCCACTATGGGTAGTAAGGGGAGTGGTATAAGAAGACTCACTGTACCTTGGAAACACAAAAGATGGGCACTGGAGTCAGTTTGGCGTTACCAGGTCAGCTTCTTGGAAGATGTGGGCCTACACTGTCTTTAAACTGTGGCTTGCACACTTTAGGGTTCCTGAGAATCACCTGGAGATCTTGTGAACAGTATGCATTTCCAGTCTCGTATCCTCCCTAGGCTTCTGCACCAGCTTTAGGGTTGAGACTGAGGACTCTGCAGGTGGTTTGGTGGTTGTGGACCCTACACTGAGCAACTGGGCTGTAAAGGATGTGTAGGAATCATCCAGTGGTAAGCCTGATAATATCCCATTGAGATGCTTGGAATATAAAATTTCAAATTCAAATGCACCTGTAGTTGCTTTGGGAAAATCCGAGGTTATGAACATTGAGTGCTTATGGTTTATGTATGTTTTTATGACTTTTTCTTTTAACTTGGTAATAAACCTGTTAGACCTCTGTGTGCCTCTCTTCTCTCCTGAATGTGTAGGTGGTCCAATTAAGAGACAAGTGACAGTGACAGGAGGACAGCATGATTAAAGAGGGACTCTAATTAGTGACAGAGTGAACAGTGCAAAAGCAGAGGCATCCTCTACAGTTGCTAAATATAATTGCTAGAGAAAAGTGTATAAATATTCATTTAAATGTATTTCTCAAAGGCTCATGTTTGGAACCACAGCTGCTGGGTTGCCTAAAGAAACATAAATGCACCACAATTAATGCAGTCTTAAAGGAAGAAAAAAGCTTTGTCCTTAATGTGCAGGCATTTGAGTAAATTGCATGGATCAGCGATTTCTATAGCTAACATTTTGCACGTCATATTTATTAGATGGTGTTACTACTTATACTTTAGAAATTCGGTAGGTTCTCTGATTATGGCTTTCTAGATTTAACAGTTATAAATTTAACTTCTGTCGAGTGACTAATACACTATTTAATGTCTTGTGTGATTAAGTTTTGAGTTTGCTTGCCAGAGAATTTGGCTAAAGACTGTTAAAGTGAATTCCATTTTCTTTTCAAACAGAAATCTGGAAACCTCATTTCATTTTAAAATTCCAAATGCATTTTTTTGTTTGTTTGGTAAAAAGAGCTTTGGGTTAATTCTCCATTTTGTTATCTTGAGATGAATGTGATAGTAAGTATTTACTGACCATTCGTTCCTCAGGTTGTATCCAAATATGAATTAAAGGACATATCCCCCACGACAATTTCATATTGCCTGGTACATTGAATGTGGTAGGTGGGTTAATGGGACAGGATGTAGCAAAGACCAGAGGCAGTGACCGGCCTGAAGAAATCAGCTTGTGATAGTCAGCAGTGTGTAGGTGCCTGAGGATAAACTGGGCAAGGCATGGATGAAAAATATGCAGATTCTCAAGGATAAAGAGGGAAAGACACATCAGTGGCCTCATTACCAGAGTCCAGAGTCCAGAACAAGGATCAAGGAAGAACTCAAGATGGAGAGAAGAGAATTAGAACTAGGTACCTCAAACAAAATGTTGTCACATAAGCTTGATACTGAGACAGAGTTCGGCCAGAAATCTCTGCCCGGCGCGGACCTAATTCTAAAGATAGAGTTCTCAACCAGAGGGGAGTGTTGTCCCTCTCGGGATGCTTGCCAATGCCTGGAAACATTTGGTTGTCACAGTCGAAGACAGAGTGTACAGGACTGGCATCCAGTGGGTGGAGGCCAGGCATGCCACTAAGCGTTTTACATTTGGCGAGGTGGCAGAAAAGGGTAATCTCTTTCTTGTCTATCATAAAGTTCATGGTCCATACACTGTACAGAACACCAGATTAACAAGAGAAAGGCATACAACATTTATTTGTGACAGTTTTACGTGACGTGGAGCCTTCTAATTGAAGACCCCGAGACCCTGGGTGAACTATACATTTTTATGCTTAGATTCAACGAAGCTCACCGTGCAGATGTATGATAGGATGAAAAGGGTCTGAGTTAATATTAGCAGGCTGAGTGGGGAGACCCAGCAGGGCTCATCTGTGCAGATTCTTTCTGGCCTCTCCGAGCAGCACTCCTTCCATCCAGGTATGGGGCAGGTCCCTTTCTGGAATAAAGATCTTATGACCTACAATCAAAGAAAGTGGGTCAGAGAATTTCTTAATAGCCAGCTCTTACACAGAAAGGTGGGGGAAAGTTAGAGTACCACTTTCAGATTTTGTGGCTGGCTTTGGGGGAGAAGGAGTTCTGGTTTCTATGACCTGCCTGGAGAAGAGGAATTTCAGTTTCTATTTCTTGCCTGCTGGGAGGGGGTTGGGGATGAGAGGTGAGAGAGAGAGATTTTGCTTCTGAGGCTGCTTCTGAGGTCAGCCTTCTCTCTGGGGTACTATTCTCTGAGCCCCACACTTTGCACAGAGCAGCTCCCCAGCAAAAGATCACCTGACCCCAGATACCACTTACGCCAAGGGTGAGAAACCACCCTCTTTAGCCAAGAGGCTGATGGGAGAAAAAGGCAGTATGGATTTAAACATAGACAACAAATAACATCTGTTAGGTTTAGTAAGCTGTGTGAATGGCTACAATTTGTGTTCATTTCCAGATTTCTTGAAAAGTAATATGTTACATGGTAATTGTATGATTTAAATTCTCAAGAGAAATGTGACATTAAAAATATTCTTGGCCATTATGTGTTCGAAGGTAACAGTTTCATTAAAATCATCTGAAAGCTTGCTTATTTCATTTATGTTTGATCAAACATGACGAGTTTGGTTAATGCTTTTCACATTTCCCTTATTTTTTTTTTCATTATTTCACATCCTCTTCGGAAATATGTGCCATCACAAGCGTACCCAGGTAAATCCGCTGCTGCTGTGCTTGCTTTTAGCATTACAAAGAGTGCCATAAAAAGCCTTCGGGGTTCTGTGGCATTCTCTTCCTTTATGTCAGAAAGGTTGGTCGAAAGCCAGGCACATAGCTGCCTGGATGCGCTGATCACACTATCTGGGTTGGAAGGAAAATCTCTTTTATAGTTATGGCAATCATCATTGAAAATGGCATGCACAGTTTAGCATTTTTAATGTTACTAAAATCGTTAAAATTTATATTCAGTGAAGAATGTTTAGTTCTGAATTAATGAAGTTCCTATTGCCATTTTAAGATCTGAATACTGAAGCCATTTGAATTTTAAGGTCTTTGACGAGTGTATAATTTGGATTTCAAGTAAACGGCAAAGAACGTATATATCTTGTCACTATTAAGAAACAGATTTCTTTTATTCTGGTTTCTTCTCATAAGAACATGGGAAAAGTGTCAAGACTGTTTAGGTAAAATGATAGACAACTTGAACATTGTAATTTTGTGTGTGTGTCTTTTGATTGTCTCTCCCGGAAGCCTCTGAGTTGTTTGGGATGAGAATGTGATGATTCTGTTCAGTTAGCTTTCGAAATATTCATGTAGGTTTCCCCCCAAAGCATAAACTGTGCCTCATTAGAGCAGAGGCAAAATAAGAGGTGAATTTCCTCTCCTGGCTATGACTGGCTAGTTGATACCAGTGGCCTTTGTGTTTTAGAGGCTGAGCGGCATTCTGATTGGTAAGCAGCATCCCCACAGGCATGGGGCAGAGGGTGTGGTGCACTTTCCATGTTATATTCGCCATCCTCACTTCTTCCTTTGTCTGTGCCTTTGTGAACTACAAAGCTGAGGGAACAAATCGTTGTAGCAGTGTAGGGCTTTGCATTTGCTTTCTGTGTTAAAAAAGATAAAATTAAACTTTTGTAATATATCATATGTGGATCAATGTTGGAATGCCCATTTTGTGCCTACGTTGTGTTCACATTTCATACTTGATCGTATATCCAGAGGGACATCTGAGGTTTATAACAAGGATGAGATTGTCAGGGGTATTATTGTTACTTTTATTATTATTCTTTGCTTTTAGTATTTTACAGTATGCTGTCATTTTCATCCTGTAGAGCATCAAGATTGTACCTAGTTTAATTAAAACATTTTATTAAAACTTTGAACAATAGAATCATCACCAAATTTTGTTGCAAGATGAGATATCATGAAAAATTTTGTTCCGTGCAGTGGTTTGCTCCTGAACTCATGCAAAATGCTTCTTAAACGTGCTTTCAAAATTTTAAAAGGTTATTTTTTATTTTACAAAAACTCTTTCCTAATAGCAAAGGAGGTTGTTAATAATATACTCTCTGGCAGACCATTTTGACACATAAATGTTGTATTTATTATTTAAAGATAAAATTCTAGCGTACAAGCAATTGACTCCCTTTTTTAAGATTTTATTTTAATGGTACATTTTAGATGTACATAGTGGTAACATTTATCATAGGGAATTTGTACCTGTACATGATATATCTTGTTGCTTCTTTTTTTCCCATTCTCCTCCCCTCCCTCACCCCCTCCTCCCTCCCTATTTACAAAAGATTTGTTTCCATTTTTTTCCTTCCATTTCTTATTTCTCTTGTCCCTCTGTTCCTTTCCCCCTCCCTTGTTCCCTTTCCCATTTGGACATTTCCTTCCCTTTCCCAATATAATACATTTTAGTCTTTATTTACACTTCAGTTTCTCACACCAGAGAAACTATGCAGTATTTAAACATGTGTGTCCGATTTATTTCACTTAAGAATATGGTCTCTGAGAAACATGTTTTAAAATTCTGGACTATTTTGAAAGTGGATGTTTGTCAGGGTTTCCGTTGTTATAGCTTCTGAAATAAATTTATTGTTAATGAAAGTGACAGGTGCTACCTGTCAGAGCTCTCATAGCTGAAAGTTTAGAATCCTTGGAAACAGACATTTGTAACTTGTTTAAAGAGCTTCCAGATTTAAGACTGCTGTGAGTTCTGAACTCAGTTATCAAAAATATGAAAATTAACAAATTCCAATTAGTTTCAGGACAACTGATTGTTGCCAGGGAAGATGGACATTTACTTCATTTACAATGATTCAGAACCAAAACTAACTGACCAGTGGGCCTGGGCTGAAAATGGAGGTTCCTGAGTTGGGAATTTCAGCCAGTCATCATGGTCAACATACCTCCATCAAGTTTTTCTTTTCAGTCTGAGAGCCACAGATCCAAGTTCGATTCGTGCCAGCCCTGCAAATTGCTGTATCATAGAGTATGAAACTAAGATTTTCAATTAATTAAACATATTAAAACCAGTTGCCCCCTGTAAAAATATTAATAGAATGGGTCCACAGTAACACATTCTATACTATTAGTAATAATGCACATAGTTAGAGATGCATTTATTTCATCCATTGAAATCTTTCCTTTGTGTGTATGAAGTTTTATAATGTACATACCATATTAGTATAGTAAGACATGTAAATAACTTACCAGAGAGATCAGGGGTCATGAAACCAGGGCTCCAGGGAAAATATGACCCCTTGTCCATTTATATATTGTTCCGTAGTCACTTTCATTGCTGCCAAAGCAGTACGGGGTAGTTGTGACAGACTGTAAGCCCAAAAGCTGAAATACTTACAATCTGTTCCTTTGTAGATAAAGGCTTCTAAGCCATGGTGTGTGTTAATAGGGAAGCAGTGGAAAAGACGATCTACCCTCTTTCACCTGGGTAGTGGTTTTCAGAGTGCCTTATAGTACTGGTTTTCATACGTGGCTGCATATTGTAGTAGTTGAGAGAGTTTTGTAAAATACTGGTGCTTGGAGCCACCCGCAGAGATTCTGATGTCATTAGTGAGTGAGGGGTGACCTCTTGGTGATGGAACTTCCATAAAGAAAGATCCATTTCTTTGTGCTGGCTGATGCTGCCCCCAAGTAGTGTTGCAGAACCATTCTTGCTTACATATTCTGTCTTTGAAAAAAGTTTAAGAAGAGGTGACCCCAGATTTAGTGGAAATAGCACAGGATTGGGACTAGCAGCCTGTGGTCAAACCCTACACTTCCTTCAACTTCCTCAGGACTGTGGCAAGCGTAAATGTACTGTAAAACACATTGATTCCCCAGACTCGGATGCAAGATAAAACCCAAGGGCTTCTATTGTCTGTGTTTTCAGTGCTTTTCTTGGCTCTCCGGCACCTATTTTTATCACTGAACAATGAAAACTTATTGGCAACAGTCCTGGTAGTTATCTTCCATTCAAATGTCGATGGAAGATGATCTGAAAGTTCTAGAAGTTTGGCTGTGGTGGATTTCTTTTCCTGCATGGCTTGGGAACTAAGGATTATTTCAGTAATAATCCGATTTCTGAAAACCTGGCACATGGTGTTATTCTGCAGCTCTGTGCATGGCTGTCATTGTAAACACTGTTTATAGAACCTTTATCAGCATTTGCCTCAGGAATTTATAAAGCACTTAGTATAATTTGCTGTGAAACCACTGGTGTTTTTTTAGCTTAATAGAGTCGGCACATATGGAGTATTCGGAAGATAGCAGTTTACATCCTATAAAATTACTTTGGAATCTAAAGCACTCTTATCTTGGCCATTTAAAATGATTGATTAGTTAATTCACACAGCCAGGTACCGTTCTTCTCATTTTACAAATGAGGGAAATGAGGCAAAAAGAGGACAGGGGACTTTTTCAAGGCCGTGCAGCAAGGTAGGGGCAATTGAGAACTGGAACTCAAGGCTCCCAGATGCCCACACTGAGTGTTCCCAGCGAACACTTCCCTCCACTGCACAACACTTAAGTCTAAACACCCCCTTGATCTCCATCCTCCCTGACTGCCAAGCACCCCCAGCAGGTGCTTGTAGTAAAACACACAGCTAAATCACTGCTCCTTCCTGCAGGAAAACTTCTTCAAACTTTATTATTATATTTTGCCTGAAATGGCAAAAATACAAATAGATCCATTGAGAAACAGACATTTTCCTTTTTAAATTAAGCCGAGACTCCAGTATCATCCATAGAGTAGTTAGGAGTTAATTTCCCTGAGGTTGTGCAGGGGACAGTGATAATCAGCACTGTGCTTTCTGAGTGGTGGGATGGGTCAGGCAGCCATGTTGCTTATTTTATTTAGAAGGCTTTTTAAAGAAGTAGTAGAAAAACTTGACTAGCCAAAAGACAAGGAAAGCAGAAATGTAGCCAACTTAATCAAGTGAGACCGGAAAGAATAAAACATTTTAAAAAATCCTTGTTAGGAGTTTATTAAAATTTTTGATTTCCAGACTAAGTACCTACATAGAACTTCTTCCTGTATTAATCATGTGTAATACTTTTGACAATGACCTGGAGGCAAAACAACATACTCAATTATCAAACAAGATTCATTTCTCTCTGTGTACCTTCGAAGGCAGCAGAATAAATGATTTTTTTAATTGTAGAAAATATTTCATAAGTGTGACTAAGCCATATCTATTCATCAGATGTTCTAGCTACCTGAGTTCATTATTTTGATGCTTTAAATATATGGAGATTTTGAGATAATAAATGTGTCCAGCAACATATGTCCTGGAGAAGAAATTTTTGTCAAATGGGACCCTTTTGCCCACTTATTCGATAGCTAGATGTTTCCATAGCAGGGATATACCTACATAAAGGAGTGAGTTACACAATTTATACACTATAAAACTCACAGTTAGCAGTGTGTATTTGTATTGTGTTTATTATGACTATTATTATTGTTGTTGTTTTGGGGCAAGGTCTTGCTATATAGTTTAAGCTGGTCTTGAACTCATCATGTAGCCCAGGCTGGCCTCAAACCCATGATGATCCTCCTGGCTCAGTCTTCCAAGTGCTGGGATTACAGGCGTGTGCCACCATGCCCGGCTTATTACTATCATCATTGTCATCATCATCTTCACTTGATCTCTACTCTCATGAGGTTTTCGATCTAGTTGAGCCATCTGGTAGTACACAGAGAACCAGTTCAATAGGCTCCATCCATAAGGGCCAGCATGTCTGCTCAGCTGACTTTCTACACCAAAGTCCAGCTGGTGGAATACACAGAGTCCAAATGGGTTGCAGCAGTTTATTAGTCAAGACGCAGCGTGTTCACATTGGTTGCCCCCTAAGCTGTGTGGGTGATGTGGAAGAGGCCTGGGCCAACGCTGTGCACACAGTGGTATGTGTCATAGCTGGAAACACTGAGCTTAGGGCATGCCCAGCTGTGTAGGTTCTGTTGGCAAGCTTGCCTATACTCTTCTCCGGAGAGAGATCCCTTTGTGTGCCTGGAGCGCTGGGGAGGAGAGATTTTCCTGTTCTTTAATGCCTCAGGGTTGGGGCCAGGGTTGGGGCCAGGGGATGAGAAAGGAAGGATTTATGCCTCTTCTGTCCTGGACAGGAAACAAAATGTGACCCAGGACTATACCATCTCTAACTTCCAAGGCTGTCTGCTATTCAGACATCCTTGTGTGAAGCTACCAGTGCCCTTGACTCAGAAGACATGCAGAATCCTGGCATGGTAGTTCATGCCTATAATCCCAGCACTCTGGAGGGCTGAGGTAGGAGGTGGAAAGTTTAAGGCCAGCTCGGGAAACTTAGTGACTTAGTGAGACCCTATCCTAAAATAAAAACGTAAAGAGGGGCTGGGTATGTAGCTCAATGTGAAGGTCCTAGGTTCAATCCCCAGTACTAGAAAAAGAAAAAGAAAAAAAAAAAAGATGCGATGTAGGGTTACTCAAAGGTATGAGGGGAATGAGATGCTGACCTAAGGCTGATAAAGGAAGAGAGGCGGGAACTGGCCCTAGGAATGAAGGGGAGGGGGCAACAAGAGGCAGATCATGCGCTTGGTGCATTCAATAAATGCCAAAAGTAACAGCATTGCAGAAGCTTCCCCGGGCAAGCAAGAAAGTGGCCAGGGCAAGTCGGGGAGGATGCAGGAGCCAGACCACTCAGGGTTCCGAGTTGGTAGTCCATGTGAAGAGTGATGAGAAACCTCTTGCAGTCTCTATGAATGAATGGCCTGTATTTTCCAATTACAGCTTTGAGCCTTGTACTGGATACATGAATCAATTTAGCTGGTCACTAGCAGCATTTCATTTTAAAATAATGTTGTAGAACAGGACAGATGCTATCAGAGTGCCTTACATACAGTAGTGCCTTACGTGAGTATCATCTCATGAAACTTCTTTGTCATCATTTCATTAATATTATGCTGCACTTTTCCCCCCTATTTTGGCATCTCTCCTAAAGCCAAGGTAGGTCTCACAGTGGCATCTAAAATTTCATGAAATACAGCATGAATGTTTTATATATGCCTTGGCCAAGTGGATTGGTATGCAATACATATTTCAGCCTGTAGCTTGGAGTTAATATTTTACCTCCAGAGGCCTATTTAGTAGGAGCGAAGTTGGTGCAGCTGAGGGAAGATGGAATACTGCCTAGAACTGATGCCCCCATTCTGGGTGGGGTGACCAAAAGGAGATATAAGGAGTCTTGGACTCTGGGAGTATATACGGTTGTTACAATGTGGTCCAGCCAGGAGACTCTAGCATTGACAAAAACATGTCACATGGTGAGGAGAGTGCGCGGTAAATAGAGGGACCTGGGACCTGACAGGCCCCAGGGCTCCTCACAGCAGGAGTAAAGCCTCACCCTTCAGTGGCCTGTGGGCACTGGGTGGTTACCAAGGCCAGTGGTAGAAGAAGCAGGTCCCCGTCCCCTGACCCGCATGAGGCGGCCAAGCTGACACTGAGAAGCCAACTGTAGGAGGCAGAGCCTGCTTTTTAGTGCCGTCACCCTTTGGCCACTTTTCAATGATGCCCTTCATTTTACTTGGTCACTGCTGCTTCTTTTGTTTTAGTCTTTGTGACCTCTCTGCAGGGGATACTTTGGGGGAATGTGCTCAGGGAGAGCGCTCTCCTGACTTCCCTGTGGATTAGGTTTGTGTAATCCAATCTGTATTGACCTAAGTGAAATTCCTCATGGAGCAAGGCTGAGCTTTGGGGTCAGATCATAGAATAGGGACGAAAAGGGATGCTGTGCTAGAATCCTGGCAAACATCTCACCTTCTGTGATGATGGAAAGACCAGAGAGGGTCTGTGCAGAGACCAGAGAGTCTGTGTCATGGCTTTTAAGTAAAGCTCACTGCTTCATTCCATCTCCAAGTTCTCTCTGCCAAACCTTGCCTTCGTTTCTCCAGTGTGGACAGGAAGAAGGACAACAGACCCCTCTTTCTAGTCTGGAGAGGCCGAGCTCCATCCTTGCTGCCTTCATCTTTTCGGCCTCGTAATATTTGGTAGCTCAAGTTGTATAACTTTTTTCCAGGGAACTGAATTTAGTCATAACATATCATTTGCTGACACATACTCCACCATATACACTTTAATTGTCAGCAAATTATGACTAAAATTAATCAAATCACTGAGGGCTGCTCAGGACCAGTAAATTAGCATGTGGTAATTCGTTCTTCACCTAATTTTGTGTTCAAACCATAGCTTCTGCCCATATATGTGGGAGTTAAAATTTCAAGAAGCATTTCTTGAACTTGACAAGTTAACAAATTTTGCTTCTTCACTAATTGTTTTCAAGGACAACTGTTAGGATTTTTAACATCATTTTAATGTATTATGAAGAAAGTTCCTGTCAGCTAACAGAAAAGCAATTTGAAAATAAACATGCTGTTTTATTCTCCTAATTATTTATTTTATTTATTCTCCTAATTAGGAGAAATTTTCCTAATTTTCTCATTATTTTGGCTTATCTGTAACAAATTGGACACTTTACTTCCTCAAATAGTAAGTTATCAGTTATTTCCTTTACATTTTTACTGAAATGAGACAATATTCGTAAATATATATGTTGATGCAGAACTATTAATTAACATTTTAGGTAATATATTTTGAAAGTAATTGCTATTACTAAGGTATTTGTCAACTAAGTAAGAAATGGGTATGAAGATACATCTGTATCTATATAGATACAGATACAGATATAGATAAAGGTTTATAGAGGCATATTAGATTTTTACCATGCACAAGCTGATGTTTTATGGTTGTTCAATGTTTGTATAACAAGAAATGTTGTACTGATTCAATGAAATTCTGTGAGGACTGAAAACAATTTTGTTTGATACTTTGTCAAAGCTGTAAACTCTTTAATGTGATCTCCACTGGGTTTGTTTTTATTTCTGTGATGTTTCCTTCACCCCAAACACAAATTAAAATATGCCAGGAGAGGAAAAAATTTTAAATGAATCCAATCTGTTTTCCTTTTTCTATTGGTGAACAATATTATATGTTGTAAAATAATACATGAAACCATTTCATATACTATTTAATTTTTTTGTATTGGACTCATGTGTAATACATCTTTTTGAAAAATTTTGTTGAATGAATACTGAAGGCATACTCTAAATGTTTTAAATCTTGAGGATTGAAACCTATTCATGCAGTATGTTAACAAGGAGGTGTGACTGTCCAGCAATAATTTGCCAACCCCTTTCAAACCTTTGTTGCTCAAAGAATAGACCACACATTAGGAATACCAGCATCCCCTTGCAGCTTCTTAGAAATGCAGAATCTCAGGACCTACTGAATCAGAATCCACATTTTAGCAAGACCCTCTGGGAGAGTCACATACTACTTCAAATCAAAGGAGCACTGTCTACTAAGCTCCTAAGGAAGCTCTGAAATGAGTAAATACTATATTTTGACTGCTGGGCTTCCTACTAGGCTTAGCTGCTAAGGAGCCAGGTACATCACTGTGGCCTTCTAGATACTGGAATCTGGAGAACTTGTATGGGTCACCAATAACCTCCACTTCCTGCTGTAGCACTTCTCACATGGCTTATTCCCTTTCTTTGTGGAAGATTCTCCTGATTTCTTGCCTTAGAAAATATTGCCTGTGGGTACTTGTGTGTGAGGGAATGGGTGGGGTGTTATTTCATAGAGCGATATTTGTGTAAGTATTGTATTTCTTCTGTTTTTTGTCCATGGTATATGCCACCCAGTTTTGTACCTGGAAGTTTTGAGTCTTAAACTTTTTGCCATTCTTCAAGTCAGATCATTGCATTGTAGATCCATCTGACTGGAATCCAGGCTTCCCAGCCTCTGTACTGAGACTCAGTGGTGAGCCACTGATGGGTACCACAGGGTTTCTTAGCCTTCACATTCCTAACATTGGGGCCAGGTAATTGCTGTGGGAGGCACACCTGTGCATTGTAAGATGTACAGCAAAATTCTTGGCCTTTAGTTTGATGCCAGTATTATATGCTGCTCCCAGGTGTGAATGCTGAAATTATCTTCAGATGGTTCCAGGTATACTCTGGGGAATAAAATTGCCTCCAGCAGAGACTCACTGAATTACGGTTAGAGAAAACATCAGTACTTTCCTAGATGATCTCAGGGCAGCTAGAGGCCCATAACATTGCCCTCTAGTTTTGAGCATTCTTTCTGTTAGTTCTAGTCCATGGCTGGCACCTCAAAGTCAGACACAGCATGGAGGAAGGGGCTGGCATGGAGGAGAGCTGCTCACACCATGGCGGCCAGGAAGCAGAGAGCAAATAGAAGAGTTAGAGTGACCTAATTCCAACCAGGCCCCACCTCTTAACAGAATAGTGGAACATCCTCATGATATGGTCAGCATCCAAATACATGAGGCTTTGGGAGATACTCCAGATCTAAACCACAACACCATTCCTCCATCGAGGCATGATAATCTCATGTTCCTGTGAGTCATGAAAGGAAGGGCTTGGAATGCAGAGTGAAAAACATAGTATCTCTGTCCTGCTTCCTGCCCTCTCTTTTGTCAGCTGCCCACCCATGCTCACTCCTGTTCTGTCAGTATCAGTTCTCATTCCATTTTATTTTTTATTTTTGTTTTCACTCTAAATGATCTCAAGTGGCAGAAGAGCTGAATATATATTGTCTGGCTGACATTTTGCACTGAAATCTCTACCATAGGTTCCTCAAAAGAAACATGCTGAGGATGGGGAAACAAATGAACTTATGATTTTGCAATTTTCTTTCAAATTAGAATTTCGCCATTGCTTGGTTTCCATTATTTGTCGTGTGGTATATTTCAAAGAAAACATCACTCAATGACTTGATTTCTGTAACTGACATATCACAAGTCAGGATTGGTAAGTGACTGTCCTCCACAAGGAAGAGATCTGACATTTGCTTAGTCTGTGTGCATAATAATGGCCCTCCACTATCTTTCCAAGCTGATCAAACCTCATTCATTTACTCCTGTAAAATAATCACTTTATATTGTGCAGTAATTAAAATATTAAGTTTTCAAATATTGGAACTTTGTTTTCCATTTGTTTGTTTCCTGAATTTGTGGTGTGCAAATTTGTAGCATATTGAATTGACTGTAATAACTGATGCCAGAGGGAGCAAGCTGGGCTCATCCAGAGAATTGACTATGGGATCTACCTCCTGAGATGAAAGTACTGCAGAGCAAATCTGACTTATAATTCCATTCGAATATTTCATCGTTTTCCAAAGAGAGAAAAGATTACATCTAACTCAGAGCTCTTTCCAGCATATACTGTCCCTTAGTGAGTATCACTGATTATTTACCAACATGACGTAGATCTCCATCTCTGCTTGTCTGTGTTCTCTGCACTGTGAATTTTGTGCCTTGCTTTGGTCAGTGGGATGCAGGAGCAGTAATGGTGAGCCTGTTGTGAGCTGAGACCTCGAGAAGGTCTGAATACTTCTGCTGTCTGCCTCAGAGCTCTGCCTGGTCCTAGTGAGATTAAGCCAGAGCTATACTGCTAGTAGATGAGAGACTGTGGGACAGAACAGAAAGCCATCCCAGCTGCAGCCACACTAGACAGCCAGTCCTAACCTCCCAGCATCTGACTACAAATGCGTGAGCCCAGCTGTGATCAGAAGAACTGCCCAGCTGAGCCCTGCCTGACTGCCAACTGCAGAGTTGTGAACTCAGTAAGGGAGTAAAACATAGTTGATGTTTTAAGCTGCTAAATTTAGGGATGATTTGTCTTATGGCAAAAGCTAACTGAAATAGTGAGAATTGAAAAGAAGGTACACCTTTGGCTGGCTGAATTAAGGAGTTAGATAATGGTGCACCTTTTTTTTGTTCCAGGCCCTTCCTGGATGCTCACTGTTAGTTGCTCCCTTGGGCAGCCTTATGCAAGAAGGCTACAGCATTCCTAATTGGAAGGAGTGGCCATGAAATCTGGAGTCAGGTTGCTGTCTTCCACTCTAGTCACAGCCAAGTGGAAACTGTGCAGTCTTCCAGAGGGAACTTCATGAGCCTGAGTATTATTTCCCAAGTTCAGGTATTAGATGGGACTCACCAGACACCAGATTATATTCACATGAGAATTTGTTTAAAGACAAAAGATAGTGCTGCACAAGAAAGTAATGTCAGTGAACTCAAGGAGTCTGAGAGACATTCCAACAAACTGGGGTCCCTTTTTTTTTTTTTTTTTTTGAGCACACTGGTCCAGGCTGAGCTGAGATCTGTGGGGATATGGGCCTGAGGAGAACCTGGAGAACACTCCAAAATCTCTCTGGTCATAATCAAGCTAGCGTTACAGAACCACTGAGGGCAGTTGTAAACCGGCAGGAAAAACGCTCATCTAGGGGGTTGCCAGGGGATTTCCTAACCCGAAAGAAACAAACAGCAACAAAAAACACACACCTTATGTCTCACTGTCCTTATCTTGGACAGGAGTCAAAGAGCAGACATCCAGAAGCCTCCTCAGAGATGAAGATCGAGCTCTTTAAGCTCTAGCTATAAATCAATTACATAGGAGCAGCCTGAGTTACCTTATTTGTAAAAAGAAGCACATTATACAGCTTTTCAGTAGGATGGCTGTGAGGATTTCGTGAGGTGATTCATGCAAGATACCTGCTACACATGGCTAGAAATCATTAAATATTGATTAGTAAATACTAATTTCTAGCCATGTATAGAAAATCTCAGAAAATCTGAAAAACTGATGCTGTCATTAATTAAATGACGAACACTCAACTGGCAGTTAGGAATCCAGTTTGAGCTATATGATCTCAGATGCAGTACTTCAGCTACATGGACCTCAGTTTCCTCAGATGAAATTAGGAAAATAACAAGTAGGTTAATTCCGGCCTATGATTGTCATTAATACTTCCTAAGTGAAGTAAAGTTTGCAAACCCAACTGAAATTGCACTTCTATTATCATTAAGTCATGCAGGCTACCATGTAGCACGTGAGGAAGCTAGAAAAACTACCTTTGTTTATTTCTAATTTCAAGAAGATAGTGTATAATTATATAGAAATCTAGTAAGCAAACTTCAGAAAGCAAGTGCATTGAAGAAGGCTTCAGGTTTACAAAAAAGCATTTGAAAAGTGGTGCTGAGGAACATTTAGCACTGAAATTATGGACGACACAGAAAATCGACATTTTTAGAGGTACTTCGGTGGCAGGGATCCATTGCGGTCCAGGAACCTTTGGTGATCAGTGGGTTTTCACTCATGGTCAGTGGACTGATGGAGATCTTATGTTGGGATGTCACTGGTAAACAACCGAGGGCAGTAAGAGGCTCGGTTTGCTAAAGTGCTCTTCTTAACTAGTGTTTGATTTCACCTCAGAAACAATACTGGTACCCTGTGACATCCCTAATGCTGAAATTCCCATCATTCTGCCTAGGTGTGCTCTGGGCCACAGACTCATCCTCCCTCCCTGCTCTGTATCCTCAACTGATAGCCACTCAGTAGAAGTGTGAGTCCTCCCTGCAGAAGCAGCTCAAAGGCTGGGAGTAGAACCAATGATTGACAGCAGGAATTGGCAAGTGGTTTTTGTAAAGGGCCAGACAGTAACTATTTAAGGCTTTATGAACCAAAACGTTTTGTCACAACTACTCAACTCTGCCATTGGTTATGGTACCAAAGCAGCCATAGAAAATATGTAAATTAACAAACATGCCTAGTGTCTAGTTCTAATAAGACTTAATTTATAAAGCAAGGTGTAACTTATTTTGGCCGTCAAGCTACACAGTTTTCTGACCCTTGAGTGAACAGATATTTTATATATGTGTGTGTGTGTGTGTATATATATTTGTGTGTGTATTTAAAAACTTCAGAATGAACTCAACATAATGAATATATTTAACAAATGTAATGTTTCGACATTAGGAGTAAAGAAAAAGCCTAGGAGACCTAAAAGGGTTGACATTTTGATATTTGAAAGAATACATTTACTGGGGAAGAAGTTTAAGTGTTTTATGCTATAATTTGATTTAATACAGAAATCATTAAATCTAAGGAAATAAGTGAGTTGATCACGTGTATGAATTGGATACAGAATAGATAGCTGAAATGTGAATACTTCCTATAAAATATGAGTAGGCGCGTAGTGTTGTTCAGATCACATTAATACTTATACCAAATTAATTTTATTTTAATAAATGGGTTGATAAATTGTAATTTACTTATTTTCACCCAAACTTGAATTGGAACTAATATTAAAACACAGGATCTTGGGTTCATGGGTTAATTGAGAATCCTGAAAGTAAAAAAAAAAAAAAAATTCCTGGCCGCTTTTAAAAATAGATTTTTAAAACTTGCTTAGCAACATAATGTAACATTTAAAAGTAAAAAATAAAAGCCACGAATATCCCCTCTCAACTGTTGATTTTTTCTTCATGGAGAGTTCAGTATTAAAATACTGCAGCAGGAAGCAAGGTGCCCTTGTAGTCAGAAAGCAACATATGGACAGAGTAAATACAATCCCGATTAAGCTCCCTATTTTATACAGAATGGCAATATAGCCAGACATTTTAAGTACCTGCAACTTGTCAACCCCTAATTTGTGGTTTCCCATAGGACCAAGGCACCATAGTGTATTTTTCCTAACTACAGATGTTTGCCATTTTTAACCATAATAAATGTATCAAAAGTTTTAAAAGCATTATATTTTTCTACCTCATTTAAAGATAAACATCTGTTTGCTTTAAAATTGGAATAAAGTCTATGAATCATAGAAAAAGTGACACATTTTATGGGCCATATGTACAAACTCCAGAAATGGGCTAATTTTCAAAAATTATTATGGACAGGCAATTATGTGCTTGAAATTTTGCAAGCATGTATGATTCATTACCTAAGGCATATTGAGCATTTTTGCATTGAAAATGTTTTTGTAAGAAGGCAGCCACTAGGGTATATTTCTGCTTTGTACTCATTGTTGCAGAGGTGTGGCCAAGATGAAAGGTAACTGAAATTAGCATAATTTTATAAAACAGGAATTATGATCCTCAGAAAAGTTTCCTTTAGACTTAACAGTGCTGACAAAATGAATCTTCATCCCTCAAAGTTAACCAGGAAAAGACATACTTCAATGATGGATGCTATGTAACCTAGGTTGTAGCCCAATTTGTGAAAATGAAAATCTAGGCTACAAATGATACAGTTATTCTACATCATTTTTGCGAAATTTGAGTTTACATTTTAAATATGCTGTGGTGGTCTGTGATGTGGAGCAGAGTAAACTTGTAAACATAATTGTCCATGAAAGATTAGAATTATCATCTTCTCTTTGTATGGTTTAATGAGCCAAACAACTGAAGTTTGTTTATGAATGAAATTTATTTATTTATTCAATTTTTACTAGTACATGTTTACAGTACATAATATGTACATTCCTTGTGGGGAGTTAGTAGATGTACAGAACCCGTCTTGATTCTTTTTTCATCCTTTTTCCTTCCCCTCTATCTCTTGGTCCCCCTTCTCTTTGGTGAAAGGTCTATCTCTCTATTTTTTAATCTGTCTTTTAACTTGCTATTTATTTATATTTTGTGTTTTTCTTTTAAAAGAGACCATGCAATATTTAAGCTTTTGTGTCTGATTTATGTCACTTAACATTATGGTTGCAAGGTGTATCCATTTTCCTAAAAATACCTCAAGTTTATCTTTCTTTATAACAGAGTAATACTCCATTGTATATAAATCCCACAGCTTCTTTATTTTTATTTATTTATTTATTTTGGTGCTGGGGATTGAACTCAGGGCCTTGTGCTTGCTAGGCAAGCGCTCTAACTACTGAGCTAAATCCCCAGGCTCGCACACCTTCTTTAAGAAGACTGAAAAACCTATCTGACATCCCAAAAAAATTATATAGAAGGTATATGTGCACCTGGTTGGAAGAAACAAATTCAGGCGTGTAACTTTTTGTTGTGGTGATTACCTCCAAAGTCAAGAGCTTTTGGCAGAGATAGCAACACCCACTTTGAGGAACATCTTGCATCTGGTATGGCTAGGAAGGAGCAGGTTTCCCCAGACTGCACGATGACGGGGGACTTTATGATGTGTAAGGTGCAACAAAAATCTGTGCTGCTGCATTATCCTTTCCCATCGGAAGATTCTTTCTATATACCAAGCAGTTATACACTCTTTTGGGGCAGTACAGGGAGGACCTTCTCCACCCATATCCTGGAAATCCCAAAATGTTTTTGCGTAGCATTCCCATCTGCCTTTCATTGGAAAGTGAATTTGAGAGGAAGCTTTACCTTCATTTTGGTCATTTTTGTTTTTATTTCATGGAAAGAATAGTCTGCATTAAAATGGCTTAAATCCAACTTGTGTCAACTTAGTTATTTAATTTGCATGCAAATAGAATTGCCTCCAGCCCTCTAGTTCTTGTTCTCTGTCCGGATTCATGTCAGGGCCAGGCCATCTATCTGGGGTGGGAAATTATCTTCCAGCAACAGCCTGCCTCTGTGGTGGTGCGGTGTGCCTCAGTATGGGCAATGCCAAGTCAAGTGCAAGGGCAAAATTTGAATACTATGCAAACTCATTCTAGTGTGTACTTTATATAAAGGCATAATTCTTGAGAAACGAACCAAGTTTCTGCATCATGTAAGTTATTAAGCCTCTTTCTGCTCTTTTGTATAAATAGGTATGGTATTTGCAGAACTATTCAGGGGTAAATAAGTCAACTTATGTACAGATAGGTAGCTAGAAGTGATGTTTTGGCCCTCATGGTTATTAAGAGTTCTAATTCTTTCTGTTCAATTCAACAAACATTTATTGTGTATCTGCTATGTGCCAGCTGTGATACGAGGATAGATGAGATGTAGCACCTGCTCCCAAGGGCCTCACAACTGCAGGGAGAAAGAGACACAAAGACAGCGCTAGTGCAGCTCATACAGTGAGTTACTTTCCTGCTGAGGTGCCTAGTGTTGTTCTGAGTGCTTGACACATATTATATCACCTTCAATAATACTATGAGGATTATTATCCCATTGTGCAGATGACTTGGTTAAGGTTAAATAACTTTTTCAAAGTCAGAGAGGTCTGTGTCTGCTTCACTAAAACTAAATTGGTTCTCCATTGTCCTGGGCAAGACACTGCACTTGGATTCAGAGCTTTGTGGTAGGATGTGCTGTACCACTAGTTTCGTGACCTTTAGTGAAGCTTTTTTCCTTTATCTAATGATTTTTAAAAATGTAACACTTTACCTCTTATCCAACACAGAGAATGCAATAGGAACCTTTTTTCCCATAGAGTCTAGCCTAATACCAAATTTCTGAGGACATTTCCTTCCCTACCAAGATGCTTTGACTGTCAAGTCTTTTTTATTTCCTAATTTAATTTGAATTTTTAATTAGTGCACGTTTGCAGTACATGTTTGCTTTCTTTGTGTGGAGTTGGTGCATGTACATAAAACATCATAATTCCTTTCTTTGTACCCTTTCTCTCCTCTCCCTTCTCCCTCCCTCCATCTCCTGATCCCCTTCTCATTTGAGAAAGATGTATCTCCCTACTTCCTATTATGTATCTTTTATTTTGCTTTTTATTGACCATCAGCCCATATCTCTTGTGTCCAGATTGCGGGGCATTTAAACCTGTTTCTGTCAGGAGGGTGAAGATACTCATTATCTACTGCAGCATATTTAGTCTCCTGTTTTACTCAGCTTCTTTATTTCTTTAGCCCCCAGACCTCATTTTGCATCATCACAAGTTCAATTTAGCTCTTTCTCCAAATAAATGAATGGCCATCTCTTGCAAGGAGGATTTTGTACTCCTAGAATAACTAGTTTCCGCTGTACCCAGACTTAACAATATGATTCTCTTTCCTTACTCACCTCGCTTGTAAATCTAATTTGCACAAAGGCATTGACTACATTTTTTCAAAGGAACCAGTGGGCTTGCTTTAATGTGATTCTTGGTGACCGAGTCTTTACTTGGTTGGAATTCTAAATACAAAGCCTTCAGTCCTTTGTGAGTGATCTAGTCTTAGGAAATTAATTTCATCATCTTCAGATTTTTTTCTTTTATCATAAAGATGGAAAATGTGACAAAGACCAAGATGGTGGTCCATCTCAATCTCAGAGTTCAGAGGACATCTCCAAGTTCAAAAATGGACCCAAGAAGGACCTGCTTTCCTAGCATCACTGTCATTCCCTCTTAGGGAACCAGTGATTTGTACAATCAACTTCTTGGTCCAGTGTCAGTGGAACAATCATTAGGGCTCTGTAAATTATTCGTGTGCAGCACTCGGCATCATTCTAATGCCAGCACTAGCAATGGCCTTGCCAAAGCTCAACCCAACATCACTGACCTGGGGGGCTTATTTCTCTTTGAGGCCTTCTTCAAGGAATAGTGAGGTTTGGGATTTAGAAAGCTGAGTGCTGCCTTTACTGTCCTAGACACTCCTTCACAAGAGGAAGTGTTTGCAGAATAGGGCCAGACAGATAGATCTTTCGTAAATCAGGGCCTAGAGAGATGCCTGGCACATGGCTGATTCTTGCGTGGAACCACATGTAAGAGTCAGTGTCAGAGAACTGTAATATTTGGCACAGGCAAACTTGCCTTGGAAGAAAGGCCAAAGGATCTTTTCCGATAATATCTCTGATGGATTTTGAGAGCTCTGTTTTGGATTTAGATGAACAAATTAATCCCATGCTGAGCCTGAAAGGTCGCTCAGCTGGTAGAGGGAAAATGCCGGAGTTCAAAGCCAATCTTTTCTCTCCTGCTTCAGGGGTGAGAAAAGGGGATTTGAAAGGTGAGAAGTGCATGTGACAGCTCAGAGGTTTGGCTGGGGAAGAGCAGTGGAGTGAATCAAGAAGATAAAGAATCTGGCAGGTTAGCAGGTCTGGATTGTGGCACGATGGAAAGTAGGCTGCAGGGCTTGAGAGGGACTGAACACTGCCTAATGGTACATGTCCGTGTGTGTTAGGAGAAGGCAAGTGGGGAAGGTAAAAAAGTAGAATTTTAAGAGGTCAGGATGTGTGGAATGGACTGAAGGGGTGAAAATCTGGAGACACTTTGACCAACAAGAAAGCAGTCATAGCAATTAAAACACAGATAACCAAAAATTATCATTAAGTCCATGCAGGCAGATAGATCTATATTCTTTGCCTCATGATTAATGGTAAAATTAAAGATGATCTTTTTGTAGGCAAGTATTCATTAAGAGACTTTTCTGTTATATTTATTTATTACCTCAATATCTTTTTAATTGCAAAAATAAAATAAAAAATTATCATTACTGCCATTGTTCAGGAATATTGGGCAATGTAGAGTTGTTAATTGAGGCTCTAGAGACAAATTGCATGTACTTGATTAGGAAAAATACAGTTAGGCTTTATAAGAAATGCACATAGACCAGGAGTATGCTGTGTAACATTTTAAGTGTCCAGTTTATGAAATACGCTTGGGATATGGGTTTGAGATAATGAAGTCCACTATATGATGGACTGTCTAGATTATAGAAGATAAGGAAACTCTTGTAGGCTAGTGTTTTCCTCAGTAGATGTTCTCTTAGCCAAATATGCCTTTGAGCTGAAAGATTACCTATGTGCTTTGCAAAAATGATTTATGTCCTCGATTCAGATTAGGTCAGGAGGTCAATTGTGGCCTTCTAGAATTAAAGTTGAGGAAGGTAATTGGTTAAAATAGTTCTTTATAAGGTTAGATTGCTTTACTGTTATTGTCTGATAGATGTCAGATTCTACTTTCATGGTAGAAATGGCTTTCTAAAGAATAATATTTCATACTACATTTGGTTTGATTTGACTTAGAAACATAAAGATAAGAAATTATACGTGCTTGTATCATTCTGCTATAACAATATACTTTGATTTATAAGTAATAGACATGTATTACAGTTTTGGAGGCTGGGTAGTCCAACATCAAGGCACCAGCAGATCCACGTCTAGTGAGGGCTCATTCTCCTTGAAGATGGCACCCTTGTGCTGTGCTGTTACAAGATGAGAGGGGGAAATGTTATGGTTTCACATGGGGAAGGGGCAGCAGCTTTCTTCAGCCTCTTTTATAAGAGCACTGATTCCATTCCTTAGGGCAGAATCCTCATGACTTAACCTCTTCAAAAGTCCCCCACCTCTCAGAAGGACACAGGATGAGTCTCAGCTTGAAGTTTGCAGGGGCCATTGAGATTGAAGCAATGTTCATTTGCAGAAGTCTCTCGTTATAGGTGTATGTCCCTGGACAGCACGTAGTCCTTGGGAAAGGGCAGTTTCATGAAAAGCAGCTTGGAAGGAGAGTCATCACATCATCTGTATTTGCCTTTGAGTTATAAACTGAAGAATCTCCACCTACACCATGTTCACTCAACCATCCATTCACTTGATAAACATTTACTGAGCATCCACTGTAGGCATTGATTGACCACCTGCTATGTGCCAATCAGTGTGTTTGATGTAATTCAAATAAAAAGATGGGCAAAACAATCTTTTGTCTGGAAAAATTCACCCAGAATTGTGGGATGCACACATGATTTTTAAAAATTCAAATTGGTGATAGAAATTGTCATAAAATATTTTAGAAATTTAGGTATGGTTGCCTGATTTTCCAAAGTCAAGCCATTAGAAAGGAAGGCATAGCTGTGGACATTTTGCCAGGCAGTTGGTGAAGTACTTACGTTCTACAGTAAAGAGCACATAGAATCATTTTTGCCCTTCTTAAAATGAGGAAACAGAAACTTCCAATGGTAAAGCAATTTGCATCAGGGCAAATGCCTGAACAGGGAAACAGAGAGCCAGCAGTTCAGTCTCAGACCTCTTCACTCCCAAGCCTGGCTTGCCCATCACCCATGTTGGACATTGAAGGGTAACTGGGAGTTTTCCATTAATAGAGGAAAGGAAATTTTAGCCTGAGAACAGAGCATGTGGAAAGGCCCTTAAATATCAAAAAGGTGTTGAGTTGAAGCTAAAACATTTAGGGTGAAAGACAGCAGGAAGGAAGGAGTTTGGGACTCGGGAGATTATCAGGAAAGATTAAGGGTTATGGTTCAGGTAAGAGAAGCCAGGGAATGCTACAGAAATGGCTGAATATCCATCTGGACCAGACCATTTTAGTTAATCCGGGTTTTAGAGAGGTCTCTTGTAGGGATTTTCTAAAAATATTCAGCACGATTTCTACTTAGACAAAAGATTATTTTATGGACCCCCAAATCATGGGTTTTGAATGTGCCAGTACACTTGTCTCACGTTAGAACCGGATGTGTATGATCATTTACAGATACCAGATGTCTGTGTGCGGAAATACAGTTTTCTGAAGAAAATTCACTTTTATTTCTTTCTTTGTTTCTGCCTTGACATATTGAAGTTTGGCATCCCTGCATGTATTTTGTCTTTTATACCTTCAGCCCCATTGGTGATATTCTTACTAACCTGGCATGCTTGTTTTAAACTTGTGTCTATGTACAGGTCCACAGTTTCCAAGTTCATTCATTTCTGGCGTATTTCATTCTCTTGGAATTCCTGGGAATATATTAAATAAGACATGAGGCATAGTCTTTGCTCAACTTCTTGCTGACATACCACAGCATCGGTGGGAAAAGTTTAATGGGGTTACTTAATAAATGTGGATGACAGTCAAGCCACTCAATGGCAAGTGGGATGTTCCCTCCATCCATTCTAAGAGTTAACTGCAACTGTCCCTGGAATTGTTCTTCCTGACATACTGCAGTTTTATGGTACTCCCTATGCTGTCTGTATCAGGCTTGCCATCAAGTGGCACTCAAGAGCCAGGTGTTCAGATTGCCAAGTATTGCCAAGTATGGCTTGGGTTGATCACACAGTGTTGATTATATCACAAAAGTCATTAGCCATCTCATAAATGTCATTTTTCCACTGAAAATGAATATAATATTTCAATACTCAACATTTTTAGACGTATCGCATGATTTGCAGGTATGATTAATTAAGAGAAAAATAGACTATTACCAAAGAATGAAAAAATGGATTTATATGAGGGAGAGAAAAGTCAGGCTGGGAATAGTAAATGTTGGTTAACATTTTTGGAGGAAACGGATTGTTTTATTTGTTTGAAAAAGAGGACAAAGTAGGCATTTTGTCCACTAGTAGGTCAACTGGGACTTATCAAAGAAAACCACCTCAGTTTTCAAGGATCGCTGGAAAACCTTGAGATTTTAGCTGAGAAACACGCATGACAAGTTGTCTGTGTTCAGTTGATCAGTGTCCCCTACTTTAGATCTACACAATCACAATCTCTCTTTCAGAATTGTTCACATTTTAGTTTCTCCAATTATTTGTTTGGCCCTGTGGGCCTTAACTTTATGTTATTTTATGCTCGTAAGCATTCTGACTTGGACAAACACTGACTTTCAATGGACTCCAAACCTTCCTGGCCAGTGTTAGTTGGTTCCCATCTTAGAAATGTCCACCTGCATGGCCAGTGGTCTGTCTGAATGACCCGTTTCAGTGGGGTGAGTTTTCAGTCCTTGGCTTTCCAGTTACTGCACTCCAGATCAGTAATACTCGACTCAGGCAGTATGAGTTGACTGGCACACTCTGCTGTCAGCACACAGGTTTGTTGACTGGGACTTTTTTTACTTACTTACTCCTTAGCCCAGGAAAATCACACACTTCATTTTATAAACTTCAGATCTCCAGCTTTCATAGTTTTATGGAGTTTGAAGCTTTTTGTTTTGTGTCAAATTAGTGTTATTCTAAATCTATAAAATGTCTGGGTTGGAGGCTATGATACTTCATGTTCTTTCAGCCTTCAGTTCTGTGGGTGGGACTATTCTTCAGGAAGGGTCTCCTCCCCTGTATCTTCAAGGCCTGAACTCTTATCTCAGAATTGCATTGTTTTAAGAAATGAATCTAAAACATTGTTTGGGAAGTAATGATGCACAGGAGGGAAGCATCATGAAATATTGCCCTATTCTAAACCATTTTCTTTTGTTCTTTGTAGCTAAGGTACAGATTCTATTAGACCCCAAACTATGATTGGTCTCTAGTTCATGCAGATTTTTGTATCTTGACTAACTGACACTGAAGGAGAGGTCAAACTTGTTTTCCCAAGCTGTTATTACTGTTGTTGTTGTTACTGTTATTAACATACACCATTTACTGAATGTTTGTTATTTTTCAGGCACTCTGCTGTTTTATGAGACAGGCATTAGTGTCCCCACTTACAGTTAAGGAAACTGAGGCACAAAGCAGTTCAGTGGCATGAGGTCACACAGCTAGTAAGTGAGAGATCCAAGATTTGAATTCTGTCTGACTCTAAAACTTGAGCTATTAATACACGATTGCATTTTTTTTTTTGCTGGTTGACTTTTACTTTGACTCTTCCACAAAATTCTATGTTATTTCATTTCTTCCAACAAAATGACCAAGCAATCTTAGATTCAGGGAGTTTTAAAAAATATCCTTTTTCAGATATTTTAATGGCTCTTGAAATTAAAATTCAAAAAGTTCAGGATCTCCAGAATTAATCAGAACTGGAAGCTCATAGAATTGCAGTCTGCCCTCTTCCTGTAGGAGAAAAAAAGGCTAAATGGAAAGAAAGTAATTCATTACCGAAATACTGATGTTGCCTCTGGATTTTGGCAAACCTCCTGTATCTTTTAGAATTGACATTCAATAGAATATACATTCAGATTTATGAACCTGAGCTAAATATTCACTATGCTCCAACTACTAAGGCAGGAAGGTCGATTGATACACATTCATTCAACCAATGCTTAGTTCTTCATAGTACCTACTTGGAGCTAGATAAAATCTAAGACTCTGTAAAAGGAATAAACTAGCATCTGTCTTCCTCCTTTCCATAATATGAAAGAGAGAGGCGTATATGAAAACAAGTAGGTCTAATTCTGTAAGCATTGCTGGTACTTACTGAGTGTTTCCCTGAGCCAAATGTCATTCCATGCACATACTGTCTTATTGGGCGATCAAGACCTACAAAGAAAGTGTTACTTTCATCTCCATTAAGAAATTTCATCTCAACCCAGAGAGAATGGCCATCATCAAGAAATCAAATGACAAATGGTGGCGAGGCAGCAGGGGAAAATGGAACCCTTCTGCATTGCTGGTGGGAATGTAAACTAGTATAACCACTATGGAAAACAGTATGAAGACTGCTCAGAAAACTAAAACTGGAAATTTCATTTGACCCAGCTATTCCCCTTTAGTTATCCTCCTGAAAGAGTTAAAGACATGATGTCACAATGATACATGCATACCCATGTTTATACCAGCACAGTTCATAATAACTAAATCTTGGAAACACCCTATATGTCCATCAGCAGATGAATGGATAAAGAAAAAAATGGTATTCATGCACCATGGAGTACTGCGTTACTATAAATAAAGATAAAGTTGAGTTATTTGTAGGAAATTGAATGCACCTTGGGACCATGATGTTAAGTAAAAATAAATCAGACACACAAACTTAAATATTACATAGTTTCTGTTGGATAAGAAACCCCAAATTTAAATAGAGAGCAAAGTAAAAGATAGATAATAGGAAGTAGGGAGATAGATCTTTCTCAGATGGAAAAGGGATCAAAAAGGAGATGGAAGAAGAGGGAGGGAGAGGAGAGAAGAGGATGGAAAAAGTAATTAAGACCTGTTGTGTACATATAGCAACTCCACACAAGGAATGTAATCATTATGTACTATACACATGTAATGAATAAGTGAATGAATAAATTTCAGACATGCGTAGATTAAATAACTTTCTCAGGGTTACGCCTATTGGTGAATGAACTGGAAACTCAAGTCCAGGCAGCATGACCCAGAGTCAGCTGTGTGGCTACCTCCAGTTTGGATGGCTCGTGGAATAAATTCACACATGCCATCTGGACCCTTGGTGTGGGGGTTTGGAAGAATGCTCCAAGCCGAGGAAATACTTGGATGAATGACAGAGTCCGGAGGCCAGGAAGGAAACGTTTCTGGAATAGTGTCCGGTGAACCCGGCAGGAAAGCCTTGTATAGGGAGGGATTGTGTGTGAAAGGTGGGCGAGGACCACAAAAGCCAATTGAGTAAACTAACTCATCAATCACTTAGCATCACTTAGCAGACTTCTACACTGCACCAGCTATGTGCCCAATTTACACATATTGACTCATATATTCATCATTGCGAGGCTATAGGTCATTATAAACATCTCATTTCACAGATGAGGAAACCAAGTATATAAAGAGACTCACTTGCCCAACACCACAGAGCTGGTAAGAAGTAGAGCAGGGCTTTGAGTCAAGGGACTCAGCTTCTGAGACCATGCTTTTAACTGTTGTGCTGCCTGTTTATTTGGAAGTGGAGTGATGTCATCAGTGCCCAGGACCCATAAATGAGGCCTCAGGAATAGGAAAGGAGAGTGAAGAGAGATGAGATACCAGGGCAGAGGAGACCAGCCGACGGGCACTGTGGCTCTGCGTAGGAGAGAGAAGCAGTGGTTCTAGTAAGATGGCAGCAGTGAAAAAGCATGTGAAGGGAGACAGATCAACGAGGTGGGCATGGGCTTTGGAAGTAGGAACTCAGGGTTCCTATTCTGACCTTTTCCAGCACTGGTTACCGAATGATTCTAGGTTTGTAGTAAGCTCTGTGGTTTGCTTTTCTCATCCTCAAAGCGGGTGGAGCATGCACCAGAGCCTGGGAAAAAGAGTGCTATTTTGTCCCTGCTGATTGTGAGGTGTCAGCAGGCCACCCACCTGACTGGGCCCAGCGTGTCAGTTGCAAATATGGGTCTAGCGCTCTGCAAAAGGGTCGGGGCTGTAAATGTACTCAGGTGTCACCTCCAGGGATCACAGAGTAGAAATTGCTAAATGGGGCTGTCCAGAGGGGAAAAGAAGCCAGGAGAGGAAGGCTGAAAAATCCCACTTGCCTAGTCCTGAGAAGCGTCAGGATTCATAATGGGATGACTAGAAGTATATTGTGCTTTTTGAGATCCATTGCCCCATAGTCAGTATATTTTTTGATATGTGAAGCTGTCGCTGACCTCTTTCCTCACATCAGCATTTTTTTATCTGCACAATTCACCATGAAGTGCAGGTAGTGAGCGTTAATGATGCTTATTTATTGTTTTTCTGTATTCACTATTTCTTTCAATGAAATGACTTCAGCAGCAGAACTTCACCCAGACTTTCATCATTAGACTAAATTCATCTGCTTAACTTACAAGGAGGTTTGTCCTTCATTCTTGATGTTGCAGAGTCATTGTTTTATTTTCTAAGGGGCATCCTATGTTGCCAGAAAAATCGCAGTCCTATTATTTGGTGTTTTATTCATGCATCCATTCATTCCCTTAATTTAATTTGGAATTTGCAAATACAGAGGGCCACTAATTAAGAGCAGTTGTCCAAAATGGGCTTAGAAATGGCTTTTGGTAGTGTCATTTTGTGTGTTCCACTCTGAAGTCCAGTGTGTATTTGCTCCTGACCCAAGACTCCCCTCAGCGGGCTGTACCATTAGAGACACACATCCGCCATCCCAGGAAGCCTTGCAAAATCAACGTGGGTACTTGCTGAAGGCCAGAGGACATTTGGTGTGCAGGGATATGTACGGGATGTGGGGGCATCACATTTCATCACAGAACTTTCCCCAAGCTCTCATTAAACTCTCTTCCCCAAATCCCACTTCCTTTGGTAACCACTCAGATTTCTCCCTTTTTGTCTCCTCTCCTCTTCCTCACCCTCCTAGTCCGCTCCCCTTCCCAGTCTCAGTCTCTTTCTCCTCCTCCTCCTGCTTCTCTCTTTCTCTCTCTCTCCCTCTTCCAGTCATCAGCCCATCCTGAACACTTCGTTTTATCTTTTGCTATTATATTTTGCCTCTCTGTCTCCTCACTTGCATCCTCATTTAGAGTCCTTGTCAAAACCAACCTTGCCTTATTATTCACCATCTCTAGGAAGTAGAGGAGGAGGAACTTTTATGCTTTGTCCCTGTCACGAAAATATTGATTTCCTAATGCTAATTATTTAAATAGAACTGAGATTCATTCAATAAATCGGGTACAGCAGATTCCTAGCCAAAGAGCATACATTTATCTTTTTGTGAGTTAGTGCCATTTCACTGACCTTTGCAGACTGGCTGTGCTGACTCTCTTTGGAATATGGCTTTCATATATAAATATATTGCTATAAGTATATTTATCATATACATATTATAAATGAATATATAATATATGCACAAATTAATGTATAAATTGCATTAGTTTGTTAATGTAAAATGTATAATTCTATAATAATAGATAAATTTTATATATACATACATATTTTCATGTATACATATTCAGCCTTCAGTAGATGGCAGCCTTCAGTAAATGGATCCAAGTGTTTGTAGACCCCTCCAGATCCACCATAGTGTGGGAAGGAAGTAAACTTAACTCTGAAATTCTTCCTTTCCCAGTTCTTTATACCCCTTCCCAAACACACACAAAACTGGAAAAAATAATAATCAAAAGTGCTTCAAATTTGTTTGTTTCTTGGTATAAAAATATAGTTAAACCTGGTTAAAATGAATACAAATAATGCCATGTATCATCCCAGTGGGCATTCAGTGGGTGGATGGATGACTGGTGGACCAATGGCTGGAGCCTATGAGGACAGGTGGCCCTCCTCCTCCAGTGGTCCAGGCTGAGAGAGGTGTGTGCGAGCTTGGACTTCAGATCTGGAATAGCACTAGTTTAGGGTGACACTTCCTTTTCTTCTAGCAAATGTATCTTTTCCCCACCGGAATCAGGAAGGTTGAGTAACTTTCCCAGTATTTTGATCCAGGTAGTAGCAGCAATGGGCTTCCATCCAGAGAATCATGCACTTCGGACCAGAGCTGATGATGTTGAATACTTGGAATGGGGAACTTTTGTAATTCCTCATGCTGCTTATTATTCTTACCCACTGCTGATTTCCCACTGCATAAGCCCATTTTGTTACATGAATGCATGATTTGTGACGTAACAGGATACTGGGAGGAATGGTAGTATATCTAATTTGTCACTTATTTAGTCAATTTGGCTCAATCCTGTTACTTTATTGAATACTATATTACCATCTGATAACACATTATTATTGTTTCTAACTCTTTAAAATACTACAATATGTGATGTTTAAGGCTTAGAAATTTGACAGAGAGTCCCTAAATAGCTTTTTCTATGAACTTACAAAAAAAAAAAAAACATTAGTTAAGAGCTCAAGGTGGTCCAGCACTTGCCTAGTATGTGGAAGGCCCTAGGTTTGATCCCTACCTCGCACTGCAAAAAGAAAACAAAACTTACCCCCAAAGTAGTAGTTAAGCTACTTTAGAACAAGAAATCTATAAGGAAAAGGAAGTACCTTTATTGTTTCTCTTAAGCTTTGGAATATAATTTTGCCTTTAAATATCTAAAGTTTTAAGAATGTATATTTTAAAGGCAAATGCTTAATGAAAATTAATATAATTGACTTGAACTACCCCAAACTTTGGAGGTAGTTGCGCGAAAACCAGCAAGCAAAGATTTGGTACATTACTAGAAAGGTAAAGTGAGGATTAATGAAAGTTATTGCTAACAAAATAGCATCACGAATCACTGGGAAGTAAGTGGAAAATGTTTCTTGGAATGATAAATTTTTGCAAGAAAAAAATTAGGCTGCATTAGGATTATGTAAATAAAGGAGAGGAAAATCTAGGCTCTTCTGACATGGTCCTGCATAGGGGCTGCGGAACTTAGACAAGGCTCTCAGCAGAATGGCCTTACAGAGAGCTCCTGGGTCTAAATTCAAACTCTCTTACTGAGCTTACACTCCTGCTGAAAGTTTGGCAAGATTTTATAATTTTTTTGCTTATATTACCCTAACTGTAAAATTGGCAAAATAATATCCACTTCAGAAAACTGTCATAGAGATTAAAAATGACCTCAGTGTATCCCCTTTTCTTTTCAACATACTTCCTGTACATACTCAGCTACTTTTAGTACCCTTTACAAATACTTTGAACAATGCCACCTAGTTTACTAGGCCAAAAACGTCATATGCATTTTCCTTCCCCTGTCATCTTGTTTTGCCCCTTTATTTGTGAGGAAGGTACTAATTTCATGACATTTTCTTTCTTTTGTTTAGAGACTTTTTTAAAAATCAATTTTTTGTGATTCAGTTGGATGCTTTTGTTATTTCCATGAATAATATAATATTCACTTCCCTTAAAAATTATCCTAAATCGTAAGGACTTTTTCATTAATTCATAACAGTAAAATTGGCAATTAAAAATAGGATATGACATTATGTGGGGTCTATTATCCAATATTCTGAGACAAGCAGTTAGCAGATGTAATGTTTTTTGCTGCCACAAAAGTGTGTAATTTTCTTTTCATTTCATGTAATTAATCTGAGGTAGTTGTGATAATATAGTGATTCAGCCTGTTTGGGAATATTCTGTTTAATCGTATAATCCAATTGAGAGAAACTTGCTTTCTTTGGGTTTGGGCACATGAATGCAGGCTGGAAAAATTCAATATTCATTCTAGAATATATTTCCTCTTTCTTGAAAATGTCTTTAATATTTTATATGCTTAATGTTTTCCATGGCCATTTGGTATAAGAATCTTTGCAGTATTTATCAACTTTTAAAATCCAGAATTTTAATACATACCATATGCAGTTGATGTAAAAATTTCACCCCAGGATTTGCTTAATTATATATATGAAAATATAAATTATTATTTTTAAAAGAAATATTAATAGTAGGTAATAGTAAGAGAGATACTTATACTTCCTAATTTTAAAGAAGTTTCCAAATATCGAGTTTATCTTTGTAAACTAAGGTGGTGTGAATTTAAGTTATTATTTCAAATGTTCATAAAAAGGGAATTTGTTGTTTTGAAACATTATAGTGAAATGTGCCTATTTTGTCTATTCTTCATTTTTGATTTTCAGTTTATTTAAATGATTTGTTGCATTAGAGTATATGTTCGGATGTTTTATAGATATTGCAAATTTTCTAAGCCTAACTATGTAATTTAAATTAACACTATCAATTCATTAGAAGCAGTATTTCATTATATATACATATGTACATATATATATACATATATGTTTTTTTCTGGCTAGGGAAATCTAATACATGAAAAATTGCTTAAGGGAAACACTCAGTATTAAGGATACTTCTCACTAGATTAGATTAAATTCCTGATCGCTGATAATATAAAGTATTTCTTTATCATCATTTAAAAATACTTTCAGACCTTTATACTATATGGGCAGCAACTTTAACAGTGAACCAAGGTTGAAATGAAATCGTAGATTTTATATCGAAGTTTTCATTCCAGTCAGCTGATGACTCTACTTAGAAGCGTAGAACTCTGTCCACTGAACACCATCTTTAATCTTACTTAGGCCATAAATAAAGGAAAATATGAGTTGCATCCAGTGTCCATCTTGCTTTGATGAGTGAGAGGACAGTGGAGAATAAGATGTTTCATGAGTAGGTTCTCATGCTAGGAGAGCTAGGTGAAATTGGGGATCCCCAGGAATTCAGCCATGCCGGAGGAAGAAAGCGGAGGGCGAAAGCTGCAGACCTTTGCCCTGGGGCTCCCCTTTCCAGTAAGCAAATCCTGACCAAAATGCTTGGGGGATAGTGGACCTTGAATGAGCATTTGCCATCCAGAAGACCTAAAAGAAGATTTTATAAAAGCATGCTTTGATTATAAACTAAGCCACACAAAGCAAAGCAAACTTAGGGAAGTCACTAATACAGAGATTAAAGCTGGGGCCCTTGTTACTGAATCCAACACTTTTCTACATGGAATGGTGGAGAAATTAGCTTCAAGTTAGGGTGTTCTGACCCTATTCTCCTTTCATAAATGAATGGAAGGCAACAAGAAAAATGAAAAATAGAAGAAAAGACCCATTTAATGAAATCAAGGGAGCAAGCCAGGAAAGTTTGTCAAATTAATAATTCCTAAGTGACCCGCTGTGAGGCAGAGTGATCACACTCAGTGAAACACAGCCTCTGGGAAGGGGTGCTTCATAAAAGGGGAAGCAGTTATGAAAGGCCCAGCCAGTGGCCCTGAAGAGCAGGACCGAGAAAACCATGCCTTTGCCCTTGCCAGACCGCAGTGAGGCAGCGGGGTTGAAGGAGAAGTTACTCTGACAAGCTGCCTTTGGGGAAGGCCAGTCAGGCTGGCTGGAAGAGCAGCTGAGTGGAGGTGAAACAGTGGGTGGCGGTCAACTACACAGAGCTTATCTCAGCTAAAGAAAAATAAATAATTTTTAAAAGTGCAGAATCACCACAAACACAGACAACTTTTGTGACACACTGGGCTTCCCCGCAAACCATATGTAAACCATCTGTTTGCACAAAATATGATTAAGAGGATAAAGATTCCTATAATCCTCTGTGTGATCCAAAGCAGTCTTCCTGGGGAAGGGAAGGGATCGATGGTCAAGCTGCTTCCAGAATCTTCCATAGCTGAGCTCCATTTTGAAGTAGCAAACACCTACAGTGCCACAGGAAGACAATGGTGAAAGCCAAGAAGCTTGTGCTCAGCCAAGTTGCCATTCAGGTCTAAAGGCAAAAGAGAGACATGTTTGTACTTCTACATGTGTGTGACATCTGTGAGGTCTCCTTGCAACAACCCCCTGCCTTTTTTTTTCCAGTACTAGAGAAGGAACCCAGGCCTCATGCATGGTTAACTACCAAGCTATATCCCCAACCTCAAAACAGAAAACTTGATGGTGAGACTCATTCAGCTAGAAATTTATAGAGAAGCTGAGATAAGTATTATGTCCATTTCAACAGAAGAGTCTGATTGTGGGAATTCAGGTTACATCAAGGAATGTAAATATTTTATGCCTTCTTAATGGATCATTAATAATATAATTAATATAATACAAATAACAAAAATTCATGGCAGTAGAGGATGTTAGAGAAACTTAGGAATATGGATTTTCTTATGTTTCAGAGCTGGGAGTAAAAAGGGACTGCCTAAAATATACGCATCAAGTAATACAGCCTTAAATTGTATTATAAATGCAGCATTTAAAAGTAAAAATCAGTTGAAGAACATAGCATATAGTACAACAAATAAAAATTAACAAGTAGAGTAGGGAGAGGAGGTAAGAGGAAGCATGTGGAGTCTAATAATCCTGTGCCTTAGGCATGTCATAAATTTTGTGTTCTTTTTCTTGTTTTTTTAAAGAAGCATATATGCATTGATTTTTCTTAGAGTCCAAAGTTAATCAACCCTGTCTAAAATTAATAATGCATGAAAGAGATGTTTGGATATATAATATACACTTATAAAGATAACCACTAGGAGATCTAAAAAATTGACTGTAATATGTCTAAATTGTCAGGAGCAAAACATGAAGAAGACAGACCATGTACCTGTATGACTTAGGTACAAAATAGGAGGGAAGCAAAAGGACTTTTCCTTTGTTCTTTATTCCCTTCATTGTGTAGCATTTGACTTTTCATTTTATTTTTTTAAAACCACGGGCCTGTATTGTTTTTGTAATTTCAAAAGATGAGTAGAACATTTCTCCTTCCAATCGTCAAACTCAAATTTGCTTTAATGGTTGTATTGTTCTGTAAGTACCAAACTTCTGACCTGTTTTCTTTGCCAGATTTCAAAAGATGAGCTACCAGATTCATCTGTGAGACTTCTTCATAGAGGTCTAATGTCCACCTTGGTCATTGTGACCTCATCTTTATTGAAAAGGAAAGTTGTTTTAGAACTACAATAGTGGGCAGAGATAAACTGTCTCATATTTAATTAAAGTTTCAACATGTTTCTGATTAAAACTACCCTGATATGGACTATATGTTGCAACAGGTCAGACAGTTCAAATTAACTTTGTAATAAGTTAAAAACAGGTCAAGAGACAGGAAATGAAAACTGGAGATGAGCAAGAAAAATCTCAGAGTAAAAAAGGGTTCATGGAAAATTCTTTTATAATGGGTGTTCGTAAATCTATTGATTAAACCCTTGAAAAGGTACATCATGACAGAGCGAGATGTGCTCAGAGTAGAAGATGGCAGGAAATGAGAAAGAACACTTCGGGAAAATGTATTTGCTTACAGTGTTTGATAATGTTACAGTTCTTTCTAGACAGCATCATGTAATGGACAGTCCTCTGAAATTAATAGATTCTTGTGGCTTTTTCTTTTTCTTTTTATTTTAGTTTATGAGGACGAGAGTGTAGTAGGTAATATTTACATTCCCTGTGGGAAGTTGGTACATTAAGATGTTCGTAACATATCTTAATTCATTTTTTCATCTCCTTTCCCTTCCCTCCCCCACCCCCGCCACCCACTCTTTGATCCTCTTACTTTTTTTTCTTTGTACACATTTGCAGAACATAACGTTTACATACCCTATGTGGAGTTGGTACATGTATGTAACACATCCCAATTCCTTTTTTTTATCCCTTATTCCTTTCTTCTCTCCCCCCTCCATCTCTTGATCCCACTCCCCTTTGAGAATGATGTATCTCCTTACTTCCTATTATCTGTCATTTACTTTGCACTTTATTTTTACTTCCGGTTTCTCATATGAGAGAAACAACGTGATTTTTAAACTTGTGTGTCTGATTTATTTCACTTAACATTATGGTCTCAAGGTACCTCCATTTTCTTACAGATGACTCAACTTTACCTTTCTTTATGGCAGAAAAGTACTCCATGGTGTATAAATACCATGTTTTCTTTATCCATTCATCTGCTGATGAACATATAGGGTGTTTCCAAGATTTAGTTATTATGAATTGTACTGCTATAAACATAGATATGTGTGTATCTCTGTAATATAATGCATTTAACTCTTTTGGGAAGATACCTAGAATGGGGATAGCTGGGTCAAATGGAATGTCCAGCTTTATTTTTTCAAGGACTCTCCATGCTGATTTCCGTAAGGATTGTACTGTTTACATTCCCACCAACAAGTTAGAAGGGTTCCTACGACCTGCCCCATAGCCTCTCCAGCATTTGTTATTACTCCATTTCTTGATGATGGCCATTCTGTCTGTGGTAAGATGAAATCTCAGTGTTGTTTTAATTTGCATTTCTCTAATGGCCAGTGATATTCAGCATTTATTCGTGTATTTTGGAGGGGAGGACTGGGGATTGAATTCAAGGCCTCGCACTTGCTAGACAAGTGCTCTACCGTTGAGTTAAATCCCCAACCTCTTTATTCCTGTATTTATTGGCCATTTGAACTTCTTCTGTGAAGTGCCTATTTATTTTGCTTGCCCATTGTTTGATTAGGTCTTTCATTTGGGGAGATCTAATTTTTTGAGTTTTTAATATATTCCATATATGACTCCTCTGTCTGAGGAATCACTAGCAAAATTATTTTCCCATTCTGTAGGTTGTCTTTTCACTTTGCTAGTTGTTTCTTTTGCTGTGCAGAAGCTTTTCAATTTAGTATGATCCCATTTGTTGATTCATGGAACTATTTTCTGGGCAACTGGGGTTCTGTTCAGAAAGCCCTTGCCAAAGCCTGTGGCTTCAGCCACTATTTCTCATGCCTTATTTTATTGCCCTGGTGTCATATGCCCCCCTTAAAAACAGAGGAGCATCTGGTTTAGTTCTCTATGTCTGAGCTTTTCAGCAGTCTGTAAATAAGCAGTGGCCAGACATGGGAATTTCATAGTCTTGTACATTGTTCTTTGAATTGAGAGTCTACCACAGTGATAGTCTTCATCATTTTAAGTATGGAAGAACATTTTAAAATAAACTTTTGATTCAAGTATAACACACAGAAAAATGCACAAGTTATAAGTGCACAAATCAAGGATTTTCCCAAAGTAAGCATGCATGTGCTACAGTTAAAGCCCAGAATAACACAGAGATCATTAGGAGCCTACCTGAGGCTCCTCATACTCCCATGAAGCCATTACCTAACCAAAGGTAAGGTCTCTCCTAACTCTAAGTGCCATGGATTAGAGTTGCCTTTTTACATCTTTATTTTAATGGAATCGTGGAGCATGTATTATTTTGTATCTAGTTTCTTTCATTCAACATTATACTTGAGAGTTTCATTTATATAGGGGGATATTGTAGTTCATTCATTTTCAATGCTATAGAATTTCATTGAATGAAGAACACAAATTAACTCATCCATTGAATTGTTGATGGACATTTAAATTGTTTCCAATTATGAACTATCACAAATAGTGTTGATAGGAACATTCTGCTACATGCCATTTGGTGAATATCTTTATATTTATGTTGGGTGCATATCTAAGAGTGTAGTTGTTGGGCCAAAGGTGTTTTTTTGTATGCTCAGCTGTAATACTGGCTTCCAGTGCTTCTAAACATGTGCGCCATTTATATTCTCACCAGCTGTGTTTGAGAATCCCAGTTGCTTTTTCATTTCTCCTCCACACCTGGCATTGTGTATCTTTTTTCAGTGTGGCCTTTCTAAAGGGTGCACAGGGGTATTCCATTGTGGTTTCTAGTTGCATTTCTAAAGAAGGGGCATTTTAATGAAAAGTTACGACATATAAATGCAGAAAAAAATTATAATCCTTTCCCAAAGAGAATAATTGGCCAATATTGATGACCCAAAAACTTTTATACAGACATAAAAAAATGAATGCTGAAAGATACAACATAAAACTTTCCTTTGCCACGCACGTGAATCTTAGTTGCTTTCTTGACGTACGTGTATTATTTCACATTTTTATTGTTGTTGTTACCTAGTTCAACATAAACCTAGCTAGTGGAGCCTGTGTAGTCAGTTTATTTCTGGTGATCCCATCGTTATTCCATTCATAATTAAAATCGGAGTGGATAGCTAGATACTGATTTTCTAAATCTACAGTATTCTGCCCAGAAAGAGAGGTCGACCACTCATATGCGTGATGCTGTCTGTAGGCCGAGGAAGACCTGTGATTGGTTTGCTAGTCAGGACCAGAGGAGGCCTGTTCAGGGCATGCTCCTCTCTGTGTGGGCTCAAAGAGACGATCAGGGCCTATCTGGATCCATGAGTACAGGCAGAAAAGTATCTCATGGGAACACTCCCGCTGCCAAAGTGTCAGCCATTGGCTGGCTTGAGCACATAGACCAGCTTTTAGGAACAATGGCCATAACTGGTTGTAGAGGTTGTATGTCATCACTCAAATGTTTTTCTCTCTCTGCATGGGTTTGCCCTTTCTTAGCTCATCATTAACCTTGCTTTGACATCCCATTATCTATCTACTAAACATTTTTGCAAGACTAGGAACCAATCACACTGGACTCATCCGGTGTAGGTCGAAATATTTGGGTTGCTCATCTGAAAGTTGTGCAGAGATAAATTTACCGCCACGTTAATGGTCCTTAAACTTCAGAACTTTTCACTTGCACAGGCTCCTCGCGAGACATTTTATCTAGTTTAATGCTGCATTCATAATTATGTATTCTTGCTCTCAATTTGTTCCTCCTTAAATTGTATAAACTTCAGGCTCCAGAAAACCTGGATAACACTTGGTTTCAGATGTCTATCATCTTATTTGAGTGGTTTCATTCATTTCGTTGTCTTTGGAAGAGAACTTGGAAACTGAGCAGACTAAGAGTTGTTTTGGCAGAATGCTACAATTAGTTGTGAAGTGTGTTTTAGTTAATGAAGATAGTGGCCGCTACCTATGAGTACTCTTTTTGCCCTAGATAGAAGTCTCAACAGGATTTCCTTTAACACTCATGACACTCCTATGACAAAGACTCTGTTAGTATCATTCATCTTTACAAGCAGTAAAGGAAACTCAGAGAGGTTAGAGAAACTTGCCAAGGTCATATTTCTAGAAATTGGTAGAGCCAGGGTCCTTTGCTTTTACTAATAATTAACCACTGAAATGTTCCAATGGTCATCTAATTCAAAAGCACTTAAAACATAATTAGAACAAATACCAAATATCTTACTTGCCTAATATGAGTGTTTTCTGTTGGGATAGAATTGTGTTTAACCCAGGTTTGTTACATCCCTGCCATGTTCTTTGATGAGCCCTCCCAAAAAGAGCCTCCATGGGAACATCAGTCGTTTGCATGTAGATGACAAAAATTAAGAACTGAGCTATAATCCTTGGCTGCTGGAGTTTCCATGAGGATGGGCATGCTGAGCGGCTTCTTGCCATTCTAAGGCAGGGGACTGGCTTGTAGCTTGATGGAGTGTCAGTATCACCTCTGTATGACTCAGCAGACCTCTGGGGCACCTGCGCGTCTTGACAGACACAGAAGGACTCGCTACAAAACACCTGGACCGTGCTGAGGTCTTTTACAGGGTTTCAGCTGTATTCTCACTTCTTTCAGTTCTGCACCAAAGATTTCGCAGCATTGGACACTATACAGTTAATCTTGAGCTTTGGGTTGAAGCTAAGATGTTATTCCTTTGTTACTTAATGAAAAAAATTCGCTTCACTTTTTAAATCCAAATAAGACACTGCTCTTGACAGTTTAGGTCTTTTAAAATTTGGTGCACTGTGATTTTTTTTTCTCAAGTAGCTGTATAATCACTAATATAAATTGTTCTGCTGAAGATCACATTAAGTGATACAAGAGAATTCAGTCCAGAACTAGAAAATCTATCCACTGATGTCAAGTGACAGAATAAGATGTCATTGCCTCCCTCCAGCCCACTGAAGGAACAGAGATTAAAATGTAGTGTGATAAAAGATGGCTGTGGAGAATATTAGCAAATCTCACTCTAGAGTGTGCAGTTTCTACATATGATGGGCTTAAAAGTTTGGTGCTTGTTTTCTTCATAAATAAAAATGTCATTTGGATAACTGATGGCATGGATAGCACAGTATTTTTCCTCCAAGAGAGAGGCAATGAAATTTTTTGTTGTTGTTTTTTGTTTCCTTCCTGGTAAGCGAGTATCTACTTAGCACTTTACAGGTAAAATTTTCTGATTTGTATCTGCAATATTCTAAAACTAATGAGATGCTACTTTAAGACTATATATATCTATATATCTATATGTGGTCCTGGGGAATCGAAGCCCAGCGCTCTACTACTGAGCCATATCCCCAGCTTGCTTCTCTATATATTTCAAAGCATATTCCACAGCTTTCATAGTGTAGTGACAGCGAAGTTGTAATAAAACTGTGGTAACCAGTGGCAAATTTTATTATATTAGATACATGGAGAAGGCCACATAAATGAATGAATGGTCTTCCTCCAGGATGAGGGAGAGATTTTCAAGATGAGTGTGGATGAACTGTGGATGAACTGTTCAACTCTTCTTCTCCAGTTTTTTTTTTTTTTTTGGAATAGGGTTTTCATTTCCAGAACTTTCCCGCTGATTCTGTGCTTCCAGTGTATTAAGTAACAAAATCAAAGCCAGGATAAGGTGTAATGGCATGGAGGGAAGATTCTTGAGTCCTGTGCATTTGAGTATGTGCTGTATACATGTAGTGGACTGAATGTTTGCTTCCTCTCAGAATGCGTATTTTGCAACCCCGATCTCAGTGTAATGGTATCATGAGGTGGCCCCTTTGAGAGCTAGCTAGGTCACAAGGGATCAGTGCCCATATAAAAAGGACCCCTGCAAGCGCTCTGCACTCTTTCTGCTGCATGAGGACACTGAGTAGGTGGCAAAGCAGAAAGTGAGCTCTGACTGGACAATGAATCTGCTGGCATCTGGATCTTGCACTTCCTGGCTTCCAGAACTAGGAGAAACACATGTTTGTTGTGCAAACCCCCTAGTGTATGATAGTATATTAGCGAAGCCCAAGCTGACTAAGGAGAAATGTGTTATGTGACATGTAAGGCACTCCTTTTACATTTACCTCAAGCAGAGAAGCCAGGAGCATGTGTTCTGTATGAAAACAGTAAGATCTCAACACATTTTTAGTTTCAATACAACTCAGCGTGGTATCACTTGTTATTTTTCTTGTGTTTTTTCTTTATTTTATTTTAATGGTACATTTTAGATATACATAGTGATAACATTCATCATAGGGGATTTGTACCTGTACATGATATATCTTGCTGCTTCTTTTTTTTCCGTTCCCCTTCCCTCCCTTCACCCCTCCTCCCTCCTTATTTACAAAAGTTTTGTTTCCATTTTTTCCTTCTATTCCTTTTTCTCTTGTCCCTCTGCTCCTTCCCCCTCCCGCTCCCTTGTTCCCCTTCCCATTTGAACAATTTTTTCCCTTTCCCAATATAATACATTTTAGTCCTTATTTACACTTCCTGTTTCTCACACCAGAGAAACAATGAGGTATTTAAACACGTGTGTCTGATTTATTTCATTAAGAGTATAGTCTCAAGGTGCATCCATTTACCTAGATATATCACAAGCTGATTGTCCTTTATGGCAGAGTTGTACTCCATTGTATTAAAAAACCCAAAAAACAAACCAAAAAAAAAAAAACCCACATCTTCTTTATCCATTCATCAGTTGATGGGCATTTGAACTGTTTCCCAGATTTAGCTATTACAAACTGTGCCACTATAAACATGGGTGTGCATATATCGCTGTGGTATGATGATTTTAATTCTTCTGGGAAGATCCCCAGCAGAGGAATAGCTGGGTCAAATGGAACCTCTAGTTGTAGTTTTCTGAGGAATCTCCACACTGATTTCCACAGTGGTTGGACCAGTCTGCATTCCCACCAACAGTGGAGAAGGGTTCCTTTTTCTCCACAGCCCCTCCAGCACTTGTTATTGGCTGATTTGTTGATAATAGCCATTCTTTCTGGAGTGAGATGGAATCTCAATGTTGTTTTAATTTGGATCTCTTGAATGATCACCTGTTATTTTTATGACGGCTTATTATCTCTTCACTTCAAAGGAAAAAAATAATTCATGTTTCATTTTTTGGGGGAGTGGTACAGCACTAGGGACCAAATTTGAGGCCTTGCACTTGCTAGGCAAGTGCTCTACTACTGAGCTAAATCCCCAAACCTGAATTCATGTTTCTTAATCTAAAAACCAGATTGGCAAAAAATAAATAAATAAATAAATAAAATAAAATAAAAACCAGATTGGCAAGTAGCAAGAGAAAAAATAGGTAAGTTGTACTTATTTAAAATTCAAAACTTTCATACATGAAATATACTACCAACAGAGTTAAAAGGCAACCCAAAAAGTGGGAGAAAATATCTGATAGCATACATGTGATAAGAGATTTATAACCAGAATAGATAAAACTTTCTGTACCTCAACAGCAAAAAGAGAGAGGGAGAGAGAGAGAGAGAGAGAGGGAAAAGAAAAAGTACTTGATTGGAAGATGATCAGAAGACTTGAATAGACTTTTGTCCAAGAAGATATGCAAATAGCTAATAGGAACATGAAATGATACTTGATATCACGCATTATTAGAGAAAAGCATGCCAAAAAACCCAATGAAATACCACATTTTACCCGTTAGAATAGCTGTTATCAAAAAAAGCAGAAAGCAGTAGCCTGGCATGGTGGCATATGTATGTAATCACAGCTCTCTGGGAGGCTGAATGCAGGACAGTTACAAGTTCGAGCCTAGAAATGTAGTGACTTGGTGAGACCCTGCCTTAAAGTTCAAAATGAAAAAGGGCTGGGGGCGAAGCTCAGAGTGAAGGCCCTGTGTTCAATCCTTGATTCTGTGAAACAGGAAGGAAGGAAGGAAGGAGAAGAGAAAGTAGAAAGTAAGTGCTGATGATGGCGTGGAGAAACGGGGGCTCTTGCGCATTGGTATAGTAACATCAAGCGATGCAGCCATTATGGAAAATGAAAAGTAGAATTTCCATGTGATCTAGCAATTCCATTCCTGGGTATACACTCAGAAGTGAAGTTAGGCTCTCGAAGAGACAATCGTACATGCGTATTCATAGCAGCATTGTTTTCAATAGCAAAAGGTGGAAGTAACCCAAGTGGCCACCAACAGATGAATGGACAAACATAATGTAGTCTATACATAAAATGGGCTACTATTGAGGGTTGAAAGGGATGAATCTTGAAGGCACTGTGCTAAGCGAAACAAGCCACAGACAGAAGGACAAGTACTGCATTGTTCTGTTTACAGGAGATAACCAGGAGTAGTCAAATTCATAGGGACAGTCAGATGAATGGTGCTGGCCAGGGGCTGGGAGAGGAATGAATGAGGAGTCATTGTTTTAGTGGGCACACAGTTTTGGTTTGGGGAAATGATAAAATTCTGGAAATAAATGGTGGTAATGGTTTTACAACAATGTGAATGTAGTTAGTTCCACTGAAATGTGTAGTGAAAAATTTTATGCTATGGATATTTTACCACAACAAATACAGATTTTGATATGTTCAGTTTAGTAGCTGTCCTCAGCTACTTCTCATTGACAGATTGCAAAGAATTAACAGCAAGACTTTAACTCTGGTGCATTTGTCTTGAAGACTCCAGAACCAGGATCAATTAGTAGCAGCTCTGTCTTTAAATGATTGGCTTGAATCACTCAGAGCCTCCAAGGGAAGTCTTTACTTGCCACGACTTAAAGGTGAGGACAAAAAATATTATGAGATAAAGAAAAAGAATTTAGTTCTAGTTCTTAAAGCTGAAAAGGTATGGCTTCCAAAACTCCATGCTCAATATCTGTAAGAAAAAATAGGGGGAAGTGTATTAGAAGTGTTCCAGCCGGGCATCATGGCACACACCTGTAATCTCACCGCGCGGGAGGCTGAGGCAGGAGAATCACTGCAAGTTCAAGGCCAACCCGGGCTACATAGTGAGTTCAAGGCCTGTCTGAATTAGAGTGAGACCCTGTCTCAAAAAAACCTAAAAAAGAAGTGTTCAGGAAGTAGTTAGCCCTGGCTCTGTATAATTTGACTTTTGCCTCAGCCACTGTGTCATTTCTAATGATTTTTTAAACTAGATTTCCGAACGCACATTACTTCTGTAACTGCAACAATATTGTAAAATATGCTGCAAAGCTTGCCTTAAGGGAACCATTGCCTTTTTTTATATTTAAACAAGGGTACAGAATGCTGGAAGCTATCATCAATGCTAGATGGAGAGAATGTGATGTCTGTTTCCCTAGTGCTGCAGATGTGACTGCTGGTAGATCTATTAATAGCCCAGAGTTGGAGTTTGACCTTCAATTTATTAAATTAAAGAAGCTATAAAAATCGAGATAAAGGAAACGAACTCATGAGAACCCAGGGCATATTCCCCACTCATTTTTCTGTATGAATATTTAGCTTATTGTATGTGTGGGGGCAGGTAGATCCATATAGGCATAATTAGTGTTTTCTGTATAAACTCTTGGAATGTAATTACTACCTACAGGTTAATCTGAATGGAAAAAAGTCTTGCAGAGCTCACCGTCTCCTATCTTTCTGCCATTTTGTTTGTTTTCAAAGAGCCATTATCGTGTTCTCGGCAAAGTGCTGGCATTCTATGGAAAGGCGGAGAGTCAGGGGAGGGGCAGTTTTCCTCTCTCCCTTCTCTTCCATGTGTAGTCAGCTATAGCTCATCCGCCTGGGGCAAGGCCGGAGATCCTCCGTGTCTCATATGTGACACTGAAGCCTCTGCTTTGTTGAGTAATGACCACAGTAGACATTTAGGGCCAGACCAGGGACTTGATGGAGTATATTGGTCATACTTGATCTAGCTGCTTTTCCTGAGATTTAGGTTTAAACTTAATGCTACATTTCTATACTTTAATACTATACTTCGCTTGTTCAGCATTTGCTTTTGGTTTTCTTTTTATTTTAATCTAAAAACCTCAGATTTTTATTTTAATCTAAATACCTGAGATTGAATGCTACAAGCCTCTTGGTCCAAGTATACACTGCACCACTAGCTTTTGATTTTGAAAGGAATTGGATATTTTATATATGTATCCAATGAAATGATGTCAGACATGTGTGCCTCAGTGTGAATAAGCTCACGTGGTCCTGTCCTAAATCTGGTGGGGATTAGGGGCAATGAGACCAAATTCTAGCAGCTGTAAGATTTTGCATGATTTTTCAATGAGTTGAGCTGCAAAATGCATGGTTCCTTGGAACATATTGGGATCGTTTATCAGAGGGCAACTATCCACGTATGTACATTGGCAAGCTTGATGTTTTCAGCTTAGTTTTCTACATCAAAACTAAACATGTAGAAAAAGTGAATAACAAAAGATTTCTATGTCATCTTCCTTTCACTCAAATGCCAATTCTGAACAAGTCTGAGTCACAATTGGCCACCGATATTCTGAGATGTTAAAAGTAGTCATGTAGGCCAGCTTATCAGTTGAAAATTCCTTTTCATCCTCCCACGAATTAAACAGGTATGAAAAAACTCATGCTCTGATTAATTACTGATATTTTTATCATTGAAAAACATGTTGCAGAATATTCAGCCAATACTGCATGTTCCTCCATAGAGAGGGTGACCACATTTTTGAAAAATTGTTTGAGGAAAAGAGTATATCTAAGGATTATTTTGTGCTCAAGGAATGTAGTTCTCTGACAGTTACACTTCTATTTCATACTCATATATTCATTTATTTTCTAATCATTTGGGAGAAATTCAGACAGCTGTTTGGCTCTTCTGCTAAAATCTCAAGTCATGAAAAGAAGAAACCAGTAAGTATTTTGAACTCTGCAGACCTAAATGGATCTCTGAGGATTTGGAGCATGATCATAGAAGTCACTTAATATTGCCCTTATTTTGTCAGCTCAGAGATACTAAAGGAAGATGGAACATCTCTGAAAAAGATAATAGTGCTGTAATGTAATAGTTGGATATAATAGCCTTGTCTTTCAAAATAATGCAAACCAGGTCTTTCTTGAACTGTGTCAGATTGTACAATCTGATGTTGCAGTTTTCTGAATATAACATGTGAGGTACATTTTGAAGAATACTTAGAATTGGTTAAGAAATGACTTTTACAAATAACCAGAGCAATGAAATTTCGCTTGGAATATTAAGGAAACCTCAGTAAGAACACATAAGCAATAAATTTGTCAAAGGGAATAATGGGTTTGCCAGCTCTAGAAAGGTTCCAGGCTGATCTTGACATCACCTCTCTGTGATAATTTGAAAATCGCAGGAGCAGGCTTTCCTTAATGCAGAAGAGCAGGCGGATGAACCACCAGGCTTTGCTGGGAACACAAATCCCATCTTTCCATTTGGTGTCCCAGGACATCTGATCGGATAGCTTTGTCTGTTGGCAGGGAAAAGAGCCAAATAAAGCTTGCTAGATGCATGTTGAACATAGTGATTTTCAAATATTTCGAGATAAGCACACTCTGGTGCATTATTATTTGACTCTGAATGTACAAATGTCAGTACAAAGGCTGCTGTAACAAACTAGGTAGTTTAAAACCATGGTAGTCTCCCACAGTTCTAGAGGTCAAAGGTCCAAAATCAAAGTGTCGGCAGGATCATGCTGCCTCTAAAGGTTCTAGGGAAGATTCTTTCCTTGCTTCTGTCAGCTCCTTTTTTATGGTACCCACTGACATGTAGAATTTTTACATCAGTTTAAAAATTAGAAAATCAGGGGGAGAGGGGGGAGAACCAAGATACATCATGTATAGGTACAGAATTAATGTAATGAATGTGACCATTGTATGTAGAATGTACCAATACATGTTCTTGGCTTAAAATAAAATTAAAAAAAAAATAAAATAAAAAAAATAAAAATTAGAAAATCAGAACAATTTATTTATTTATTTATTTATTTATTTATTTATTTATTTATTTTTACTTCATATTTGTGGTATGTAGTGATCACATTCCTTGTGAGGAGTTGGTACATATGTATAATACATCTTTATTCTGTTTTTACTCCCCTTCCCCTCTGCTTCCTCCTTTCCTCCATCTCTTGGTCTTTTTCCTTATGCTATATCACTATTTCTATTATCTGTCTTTTATTTTGCTCTTTATTTAGACTTTCAGTTTGTCTTTTAAGAGAAACCATGCCTTATTTAAGCTTGTGTTTCTGATTTGGTTCACTCAGCGTTATGGTCTCAAGGTGCATCCTTTTTCCTACCAATGACTCAGTTTTATCCTTTATGGCAGAGTGCTACTCCATTCTGTTTATATCTTTCAGCTTCTGATGGCTCTGACATTTCATTACTTATGGCAGCATAACTCCAATCTCTACTTCTGTCATCACATGGTTTTTCTTGTGTCTTTTCTTCTGTGATTTCTCTGCTTTTTGTCATTTGGTTTCTGGCCCAGTCAATTAATACAAATCAATCTCAGGCTGAGGCAGGAGGATCAATGTGTCCAGCTTGAACTACATAGTGAGACCCTGTCTCAAAACAAAAAGAAAAACAAAAAATTCCACAAATTGATCTCAACTTGAGATCTTTAATTACATCTTCAAAAACTCCTTTTCCATAAGGTCATATTCAGTGGGGTCTTGGACCTATCTTGTTGGGGGCCCAATTCAGCCCACCAGAGACAGCAAAGGATGACTGAATTAAAATAGTAGTGAGTAGAAATATGTCCATTTCTTCCAGGCTATGCAGGCAATCTTAGTCTTACCTAAGTCTCTATAAATAATAGAGGGGAAAAGTCTGTCATCCAGGAAATTTCTTTATCCTATCAAATAATAACTTAACAATCCTAAGTTATGTTCTAACAAGCAGAGTATTTTATTCTTTCAAAATATTTGCCTCAATTCCTAGGGCAGCATGTCAAAGATTAGCTAAATTTTGACATTTCTCTATCAGTTCTGGGACAGGCAGGGCTTCGAAGACATAGGAATTAGCAGTGACCACAGCTCAGACTGTAGAAATCCCAATAGCTCAGCTATGAAGAGACATGATTAAGAAGGGAGAGGCCAGATTTCCCAGTGTTTTTCCGGGGAGAAAAGGGAAGGACAAGTAGAAACTGGATGAGGAGTGAATGAAATCCCGCAACGCCATCACCAGAAACCTGGCCAGCCACACTTTATTCTCATGTTGCCAGGGCTTTGATGGGTTCTTGGTGTTCCACAAGCCAGGGTGCTGACCTAGTGCATTTGAGGTATCTGTCATTTAGGTCACTATTCAGTCCACTGTTGTGGTATGTGTGTGTTTTAAAGCAGAATTTGACAGCCTCTTTAGGGAGTTCAGTGACGAGTTGCCAGCATTACAGGCCAGAAAGTGATGTCTTGCAAACAGAGGGAAAGGTGAAGCCCGTGGCATTAGCACCGTGTAGTTAGAAGTAGGAGAGCACATTAGATGACAAAGAGCACTTAGGAATGAGATCAGCTGACTTCTAAGTCTCACTCAAACAGTATTTACACTGCAAGTTCATTACAATCCAGGAGAAACTTTACTTGTTTATGTTTAGGATCTATTCAATGTTGGAAATGTTTCCCTATCGAGGAAGAAAACCCCAATCTCCATTTCCTCTAATGATAACTAGAGAATCAAATCCTTCACTACTAGCACCCGGATCCACCGCCACACTTATGCTGCTAAAATATGGTGCATTCACGGAGAAGCTGTACAGTCAGGCTGGCAGATCAGGAGATGGGGTCACAGAAAAGGTAGTTTACTACACAGAGTTCCCAAGAGGAGGGGCCACACTCTGCCACAGGGGCCACTTGGGGACGCACCAGGGTCAGTCAGGAGGCAGACAGAGTGGGGAAGAGTAGGCGAGAGTCTTCATTATGTTTTTCATGGGAGGAACAAGCCAGGCAGAGCGAGCAGGCTGGAGCTTGGCTACTTTAAATGATCACCCTGAGGTCATTAAGGCAGGCAAATCATGGCCTGGAGAGTGAAAGCTCCTGATAGACCCCAGACAAGCTGGCTCAGGCATATCATCCTGTTGCCAGTACAGGGTATGTCAAGCTGTGTGCACTGGGAAAGATGTCAGGGAACTAAGATACAGAATCTAGAAACATGGCAACACATGTGCATGCATGCATGCATGCATGCACACACACATGAACACATGCTCACCGCTTCTAAGAAGGGCTCTTCCCAAAGCAAAGAGCCAGTTTGGTCTCTGACTGCTCCACTCACAAAGCCATAGAGACCAATTGACCGAGTTTCAAATAACTTCCCTTGCTTGGAGACTACCTGAAACACTGAGATAATCGGAGATAATTGTTGCTTAGTTGATTCCAGGCTTCGGGCCTGGTAGGCAAGTGCTCCACCACTGAGCTACACGCCGGCCTCGATTCTTTCCTTTCTTGACTTGTTCATCAAAGTGCAGTCCACATCAGGGAGGAATGCTGGATTTGGGTTTTAGGTTTCGTGTCTTGTCTAAAGCTTTTCACCTTATTCCTCCTACTCCCCTATTGTGGTTCTTATTTTCTGTTCCTTGTCAGTTGTTCCTGTGTTCTTTCATTTGTGTTAACTTCATTCATCTGGCTCTGTGCTCAGCACGGAAGATAGAGGAATAAATATTGCACTGCCCTCAAGAGTTCAGATTAGCCACAAACAGCTAAATAACTAATGGCACCACAAGGCCTTCTGCCCTGTGGTAGCGGGTGAGACGGAGAGCTGTTGAAACTCAGGGCAGGCCCTGCTGCCTTGGGGTTCAGGAAACATTTGCACTCCAGCTGGGTCTGTAGGACACAAAGGGGTTTGCTAGGCTGAGAAAGAGCAAAAAAGTTTCACGCAAGACAAGGATATAGGCAACCTTATAAAGCGATGGAACAGGAGTTCGTGTAAGTGGCCTTAGATAATGGGACCTGAGGGCCATGGGAAGCTGAAAAAAAAATAAGGCTGGAGGATGAAGAGCTACTTGTACCAGAATTAGGAATATGAACTGCATTCTGCAGGCTGTGGACACCTGGTAGATTGAGCAGATTGGATAGGAGGACTCCATGAGCTAATCCCAACTCTGGTGGCAATGCAGAGGGTGGGCCAGCATACACAGAGACTAGTTTGAGGGTCCAGGGAGGAAGTTGTGGCAGCTGGCCAGAAAAGAAATGAAAATCACATAAACCGAAGAATTAGCAATCTCCATGCATTTATTTATTTTCCAGATATGATGTAACACTAGCTATAAGCATACCTACTCAGTGTCCCCATGGGCCAGACTCTGCCAGCTCGGGGAATATAGTGCCACACGGAAGTGCCCCAGACCTGCTTTTGATGGACATGCAGTCAAGTAGGAGAGGAATGTTGAATGTAATAGGCATCAGGCTGAGTGGAGGATGCTAGCGGCTTGGGCTCCATTGAAAGATACCTGCAGGGACCAGAGCACACCCTCAGGCACTGGACTGAGGCAGGCATTGAAGAAGGGTGGCAGGCCGCTGCCAAAGGAGCTGAGACTGAAGGGGGCTGAGTGTGTGTTGGCCAAACCTTGAGGTGGCCACAGCATAGAGTACCAGGGGAGAGGGCTAAAGAAGGCAAGAGCCTGCTAATGCTGGCCTGGTTGACCCTTGTTCTGTTCCTCCTTCCTACAACCCTAGTGTGGCTGCTGCCTGGAGTGAAGGCTTGGGAAGGGAGCATAATGAGACCAGGGAGGTATGGGGGCTCTGTAGAACTCCAGGCTGGTACTCCAGGGGCACAGGAGACTGATCCTGTGCTTTTCCTAGTCCATGAATAGCTTTTCATGGGAGCAGGTAAAACAACTTGGAAATACGGAAATATACAACCTTACTTTTTGTATCTTTTACCTGGACAGAATTAGTAGGGGAAGAATAGAATGCCTTGAAATTTTCAACACTGATGCAAAGTTTTCTACGAGCTCTTAAATCTTCTCTCCCCTTTTCTATCCTTTTTGAATACAAGTGAGGTTTATGCCCAGTTGGATCACCTCTGGGTGGGCAGTGCCACCCACTTCCCTGTCTTTTTCTGCCTACACAAACAGAGCTGCAACATTGTGTAGACCCAGGGGAACCTTTCTCTTTTTATTCTGATGAAGGTGCCTTGTGGTCCCTTGGAGTTACAGATACATTGCACATGGCACTCCCTGGAGTTGTGCAGTGAGTGCCCTCGGTGGCTGTTTTAAGACCACATTTCCACCGTGACGAGGGCTTGTTGGTTGCAGTGTGGAGGTAGAGATCGAAGACCAGAGGTGAGGATAAGGACTCCAGTTACTAGCTGCGGGGTGATGGGCGAGAGGTGATGGCGCTGTGGGCAGTGATAGTGCCAGATGGTGTGATAGTGGTGAAAAAAGGGAATGCTTCAAGATGTTTTCCAAAGGCAAAATTGATGGACCTGTGATTTGATATTGACGGTGAAGAATAAGACAGTGTCAGGAAGGAACCTTGAGTCAGGTGATAGTAGTAGCTGGCGAAGTTTTAGGGAAGGGATTTATCATGTTAATTGAAAATGAAATACGGGGGAATGAATAATCCAAATAGTTCTTTATCTTTGTTCAAAACCTCATAGGAGGTTCATAAACCTGACTCTACTGTCTATTCTTCTCATTATTGCTGCCCACTGAATTGTCTCCTAGCTCCCTAGACTTGGGCCCCTGTTTTTTCGCTCTCTTTCCCTTAAGTGCTCTTGGTTAACTTCAGGATCCATGAAAATGACATCTCTCATGCAAAGCCCATACACTACCAATTCATTCTGGAAGAGCTTGGCCTTTCCCATGGGAGGCAAGAGAGAGCAGTGGCTTGGAGCTGGCTCTTCAGGACAGACTGCCAGGCTCGAGCAAGTGGCTACATCTCTGTGGCTCGGTTTTCTCCCCACGAAATTCAGAGGCAAGCACGCACTGAGATGAAATGTCTAAAAAGAAGAGACATTGCCACCCGGAGTTTTGGCCTTTACCATTTTGGGTAGCTGGCAGTGACAGCCTGTATAAGAATTACCATAGCATTATGAGGGAGAAAGAAAGACGTTGTGTGCCAGGTACCACCGAAGTTAGAAAACCAGCTGGGATAAATTATTCACACTGTATTCTTACCAGTAAAACCCAGTGCTAAACTGAGAAGGGAATAAAAAGTCAAAAGAATAGTCTTTCGATTACTACCTGGCAAGGAAACATGTTTTACATTTTCTACTCCATGCTATTTTTGGCAAGTCAATAGAGTCAAAACATTTAAACATAGCCTATTATCTGCTAACAACAGGATATATAATAAAAGCTGTACATTAACACCAAATTCACAAGAAGCATGTGATAAATTAGGACCTAATTCAAAAAGCTTTCTACCTCCTCTTCTCTCTCTCTCTTTCTCTCTTATTCTCCCTTTCTCTCCCCCTTTCCCTCCCTCTACCCTTACACCTCTCCCTCTCCTTCTCTCACATTTTCTTGAAAAAGTAGCCCTCAGAAAACTCTGTAGCATTACATGAGGATTATGTTCTTTGGTTCTCTGATTTGGAGACTCCTACCCTTTCTAAAGGGGACTGTGTTCTATGTAAAGGAATAGTTAAAACAAATACGAACTTATTTTATTTTGAGAATCCTTTAATCATTTATGATACCATGCAAATAATTGGAATTATACTGGTTGGTTTCCAAATGAGGTTTAAGAAATTTGGTTTTAGAAGATGTGTTATATCTCTTTAACTAACTCAGATCTTCTTTTTATGTGAATTGATTTCAAATTCAATTCAGCTCATACTTATTTTGCACATAGGCCGGATATTGTCTCAACACTGGAGAAACAAAGATGAGAAGTCAGAATAGGAGTTGTGTAGTCTAGAATAGGAAACAATTCATACAATGTAGAGGTGAGATAGGTCTGTATAAAACACCGTGATGATTAATGACCATGCCTGGAGCAGTCTAAAGTGGTTTCCTGAAGGAAGTGGTGTTTAATCTGAGTCTTGAAAGATAAGTAGGATTTCAGTATTTAGAGGGAATAGTGGGAGTCTCATACTTGGTGGAAACTACTTGTGTTAGCCAGCTTGTTATTACTATAATACAGTATCTGAGGCAGCCAGCTTTATAAAGAGAAAGGGTTTTTTTAGCTCACAGTTTTAGAGGGTCTAGAGCATGGTGCCTGCACTGGTGCAGTTCTGGTGAGGACCTCGTGGCAAATGACAGATGGCAACGGCAGAAATGTGTATCAGACAGAATGGCCACATCTCAATCCAGGCAACAAATTTTTCTGCTCTCATGGAAGAGGCCAGCCTTGCCCCTTTTATAACAACTCTCTTTCCAGAACTCAGGGAGTTGCATGTGTTTACATGAGAACTACCACAGAGTCCCTCATAATCCCTTTCAAGGGCATGCCTCCAGTGACCTAAGGGATATTGACTGCCTCCCCCACCTGTCAAAGGCTCCACCTCCCAATACCACCATACTGAGGAACAAGGCTCCAATAACAGTGGACCCTTGGGGAGCATGCTGACCTCACCTAAACCATAGCACTGCGGTTGGAAAGAAAGTCTCCAAAGTATGTAATGCAAGATAGGCTGAAGGAGCATGATTCGATATGGGGCATGACTGGAGACCAGAAAGAGAGGCTGAGGCCGGGTTCGAATGGGCCTAGTTTATATCTGAAGAGTTTGAACTTAGTGATGGGACTCTAAATCATCAATCCAGAGCACTGGTTTTCCTCCTCTATTACGTAGAAATATGTATTATATATATTATATATGGAGAGAGAGAGAGAGAGAGAGAGTGTGTGAGTGGCCTCCCTCTCGCTCCTAAAACTTAATGGTGTATTTTTTATTTTGATCAGACTGAACTTTTTAGTACTGAACAAATGTTCTCTCAGTCCTTATGGTCTTCCTATTAAAAAAGAAATCTATGTTATTCAGTAACCAACATCATTCTTGTGGAAGAATCTCCATAGGTCTTTGTTGCAAATTGTTTGCTTCATTTAAAATTTTCAAATTGGGAAAGCAGATGAAGAAAGGTGACAATAAGCAACAGCCAGATGGGTTGGGAGTTATTCTAGCCACTTTATCCACAAGGTTGACATCGGTCTTCACAGGAAATGCAGCGTGCCACTGTCCTTGCCTTGGCCAGATGGAGCAAGCAAACCTTGCTGGGGGCGGGAGAGCGAGCTGGCCAAAAGACCCGGCTGCCTGGACCCACACAGAGCCCCAGGGCAAAGTGCCTCTCCAGAATCCATCCCCTGCGCTGGGAAAATCCACTCACAGGAAAAGGCAGCCCATTTGGAAGATGCTTGTAGAATGTTACAAATGTTCCAGAGGGAAAGACTATGTTGTGAGAATAAGGAACGGTTCTGACAAAGCCCGCGCTGTTAATTGTAGTTCTTAAAGTTTCAATCAGATGTACACCTGACGTTTTCTAAAGTTGTAAGAACCCAAACCTTCTTCCTTAAACATACGTTTAATATTTGTTTCTCGACTGCTTTGTGTTCAGGGACTTTGTCCTTAAGAATATTGAGAACCCAGAATGCTTCTGTATGTTTAGTGAGATTTAAAAGTGGACGTAGGTGATTATGTTGTCTTGGAAGGATTATTTATTGAAGAGCAAAGTGATATTCATCCCATTACTGGGGGAAATTTTTTGTTGCCTGATAAAATATGCTTCCTATTATTTGATAGGGAATCCATATTGCGTTTCCCTTTTTGCCTCGACATCTAGGAAACCTGTATGTGATCATGTTTTATACTAAAGTACCATATGCTAGCTACCTTCAACCTAAGTTTTCTCATAAAACTATCTCATTACTTTCTCTATTTGAATTTCGTACACTTGTTTTAGTAGTTTTATAGTATTTCTTAGTCCCTAATTAGCTGCTGTCTTCTAAACTAATTTACTTTTGGCTTAAAGAACTGAACCTGAATTTCCTATAGTAAGAATTTATTTTTGTTTTATTTTAGTATGATAACAGTGATGATCCTTCAGTATCCACTGTACATTGCTTCCAGGGCCCCTCATAGATAACCAAAATCCACAAATGTTATAGTTTCTTTCTATAAAATATATAAAATGCATTATTTGCACATAACTTATGCACATCTTCCAGTACACTTTAAATCTTCTCTGGATTATAGAAATTATACCCAATACAATGTAAATGGTACATAAGTGGTTGTTATACTGTTTTGTTTAGAGAATAATGCTAAGAAAAATATTTGCATGTTCAGTACAGACATAACCATAATGGGCCTGACTGCATAGCACAGGAACTAGACACAAGGCAAACTGTACTCGAATGAACACTAGAGAAATGGAGGAAGGCTTCAGCAGGCTATGGCCACACATCACTTCCATTGTGTGGATTCTGCATAGTGCTCAGTGTGTGGCAAACTGATGCTTTGCTTTGGGAAACTTTCTGGAATTTTTTCCAAATCTTTTGGATCCTCAGTTGGTTAAATGTGTAATCGTGGGATGCTGGATAGAAGGGTATTTCAAAGATCTTCCTCTGATCAAGTTGTTAGAATATCAGGACACTAATGAGTGTGAACATTTAAAGAGTCTTTATTATGTGCTAGGCAGCCTCTAGATCTGTTCAATGGTATTTCTGAAAAAATCAAATGTGCTATAGTATGCTGAATGTTTAGCTCAGTGCCTGGCCCCTGAGATCAATAGATATGCCTGTACGACAAATAAGAAAGACAGTGAACAGAGTAGCCACATGTAGCAAATAAAAATATAGGCTGTGCAGTTAACTTAGAATTATAGATGAATGACAAATAATTTTTAGTGTACCTATGACCTGGGCAATATTCGGCACATACTTATTGTAAAAAATATCCCATGTAATACCTGAGATATACCTGTGCTAAAATATTTGGTTGTTTATCTGAAATTCATTTTCTTTTTTTCTTTGGTGCTGGGGATCGAACTCAGGGCCTTGTGCTTGCTAGAAAAGCACTCTAACCAGCTAAATCTCCAGCCCCCTGAAATTCATATTTAACTATGTTTTACTTAGCAACTCAAAATATGAATAAATGTAGAATGGTGTCCTCTGATAAATGCTGAAATACTTCTAGGTCAGCCCTGTGTTTCTTTAAAGAAGACTTTGCCTCCTCATTGTCTCCTGTACTTAGAGCAAGCCTAGGCTTCATCCATATTTCTTGATTTCATTCGGATTCCCTGTCTCCTTGGTCAGGTGATCTGTAGCCTCCTCATGTTTTAAGGAGATTCAGTCAATGGTTGGCTGGCTCCAAGGCAGAAACATCATGGTGGAGGGGCATGACAGAGCAACGTTGCTCAGTTCCTGGCAGCCAGGAAGCAGAGAATAGTGCCAGAGAGGAAAGAGTGAGGGACCAGATATATACCTCAAGGTCATACCTCCACAACCCACCAAGACGCACCCAGAAATGTGTTCCAGCAATAAACTTGGGCGTCTCTCAAACCAATAGTCAATGTGATCAAGCTTAACTATCACACTAGTGGTTGACACTTGCTAGCTTCCCAAAGGTGCTGGAAACCTGTCAGTGTTATTCTGGTGGCTAACAGCCTCACCTAAATGTTAGCATCACCTGGGGATCTTTTAAGAATCCCGAAGCTCAGGTTACACTCCAGACTAATTCATCAGATTCTCCGGGATAGGACGCGCCATGGACTGCCCTTGTGATTCCAGTGTACCTCTGGGATGAGAGCTACTGCCTGGGCTTATGGCCCGCCAAAGTCCAGTGATGCCATTTCCCAAGATCCTCTGCTGGAGTGTGCTTCCTGTGTTCTGTCTCTCCATTCACCATCCCTGCCCTTGGCATTCCTTCAGCTTCCAATGTAGTAGCAGAGTCCAAATCTTGATAAAGTTGAAAGATCTGGCGTTTCCCAGCACAGTGTGTTAAAGGTAGATCATGCAGTTTTGCTCTAGGGTCTGTAATTTAAGCCCCTAGAGCAAATGGTTGGCTAGGTTTCTAGACACCTCCCAGGAAGATGACATGCCTTTATCCTTTTTGTCACGTGCTGACGGGTCTGGCCTTCCTACCAAGTGGATTTGAAGCACTTCCTCAGAGGAGAGTGAGCTATAAGTTATGGACATGATTGTATCTGAGTAAATAAAGGCATCATCCCTAAAGTGTGGCAAGACTTAACACCGTCTTTCTGGGACTGGTACCAGGAGAAGCTAGGAGTTGATGGAACAGTCCCTGGTCCCCTGGCACCATAGTGCCTCAGAGAATTCCTTTAAAACTTTGGGGAATATCCCCACTGAGTTCTTTCTACTTTTTGCCTCACAAAATGATTCTACAGTTACAGGATAGTTTCCTTATATTTCGGTCTTCATCAGGTACAAAGAGTAAAAGACTTGTATAATTTAGTTCTCAATTTGTAAAGTCAAGTGCATAATCACAATATGCATGATTAAATGTTTTCACGGCTTTGGGTTGACTCATCCAGTTTGCTCCGTGTACTCTGTTGAAATAGTGGAGTTCTATCTGACTGCCTAGTGAAAAGGAAGTAATTCATTTTACGGAGAGAATATTACATTTCTCGTACTTTAACCTGGCTGTTTAAAGATTCAAATTCTCTTATGACATTGAGTTTCCTTTTTTTCTGCAGTTTAATTATTATGGAGCCGTCAAGAAAGTTCAGTCATTAAGCGATAATCAAATGCTGATTGCTTAAACTCCACGGAGTGTTTACTTTTAAAAACCTCAGTCGTAGATAACAAATGGTGCAAGTTTATCAAAGCAAATGGCATATACTTTTCCTCTGTTTTGATCCAGATCTGTAACAATTTCTACCTGCTGGTTTCACTTGACACCGGGAATACCTTTTGTGTTAAGCCCACTCACAGCTAGAAGGAACCAGCATCAATCCGACAATAGAATAGTATATTATCTTCTCACTAAACAAAGCGCAAAAGCCAACAGGACAAAGCATCCTGTCAGTAATCCAGAGCCCAAACTACATGATGTTCTGCTATTTTTAGAATTTGAGGGAAAAAGAATTCCCTTACTGTAAAAATGATCCAGTTAACTACGAAGCTGGTCACTGGGAGACTTGGTATTTCCTTTGAGCACCATTTTGGAGTCCAGCATTCCTTTTATGAAAGCAGAAATGAAGCTCACCAAGTTGGTGGACTTTCAAAGGAACAGAGGGGTCTGTGGCCACTCTGCGACCTGTACCACACATGCCAGGGGCTGTCTCCCACAAGCTGTATTACCAGCTTCATGGAGCTGCAGAAGTTGCTTGCTCTCTTGGGACAAACAATCTAGTCAGAATTAGTATGGACTTAGCTCTACCTGAATTTCGCCAAAGCCTTAATTTTGGTTCATCTTTCTTTATAGGTGTGTTGGACAGCAGAAAGGGAACTGCATAGATTTTTCAGTAGTAAAATTATTCTAATTTAATAATACAGTTGATGTGAGTAAATAAGTACTTTGGACGGGCTCAGAGAACATAAAAGTAAGATTTCATAAATCTTTATGCAACTAGGAACTGTCAATAAGTTTAGGAGTTGGGCTACCTTTTCATAAAGATATAACATTGTCTATAAAATTTTAGACTCTGAGGTTTGAGACTAGAGAGCAATAGAGACTCGCATCGAGCCCCCAGATTAGAAAGCATAAATTAGAACAACAAATCATTTAGCAAAGTCTCTGGGATCTACCTCAGTTATTGATCTTGAATTTGGACGGACTCTCTGCCCCTGCCTGAGCCCACACTGCCTTCCCAGCTTTGCTCGCTCTCTACTAGGGTGCACTTAGCAGGTGTGCTGCAGTCAGCATAAATAATATTGCGTGGCGGTATTTTTGAAAAATCAAAATGAGTGCAAAATGTCCAAGATGAAGAAAATATCACCATTTTAGCAAAAAGACAGAATCGACCGGGGCTGGGCAAGATAGGGTCATGCAAGTGCAGGGGCAGATGCAGACCTCATACAGAAGGTTGGTATTTTGGTAGCTGATAGGTGATGATTTCCTTGGAGGTTGGTCCGCAGCTGGCAGCTTGAGTATTCACACCACCTGTGGCTCTACATGTTCCCGCAAATGGAAAGAACAGCTTTGTCCTCTGCTCCTGGCATCTCACTTAGTTCTGCTCTGCCATCTAGTTAATCGCTCTGTGTTCCCCATTCTACCCCAAGGCCTTTAAAGACAAGGATCTTACCCTTCTACCTGTGAACCCCCAGAGCCTAGCACAGTATCTGGCACTTGCTATGTGCCCTGCTCCCTGCTCTGTGAATCTTGGAGTCACCTTTCCAGTCCCTGCATGCCCTTATCTTGACCTAATGTCTTCTTTAAGTTGGCTGACCCATTCCCAGCGACATCTGTGGTACTGGTAGGAGTTTCTCTTCCCATAAGTGAGCCAAATGAATAGAAAAAGTGTGCAAAGGAGCACGATTTGTATGTAGGAGTTCACTGCCTTGGCCATAGGCATAGTTGGCTTGTTAGTTACCTATTACTGTGCAAAAAAATACACTAGTTGTTGTAGCTTTCTAAGTCACATGTATGTTGTGACATGCCTGGCTTCTCTGTTTAGGGTTTTACCAGGCTGAAATCAAGACATTGGCTGGGCCTGTCATTCTCCAGTCCTAGAGCCTGAGTTTTCTTCTCTCCTCATCAGCCATTGGCAGATTCAGTTCCTTGCCATTGTAGAGTGGAGGCCCCAATTCTTTCGACTTGCGCCCACTTCATGCCCAAGCCAACAGCAGCACACTAAATGCTTCTCAGGCCTGGAGTCCTTCTGGCTTCCTTTCTGCCTTTAAGGGCTCATGTGATGACCTTGAGTCCACCAAGATTATCCAGAATAATTCTTTATTGTGGGGGTTAGGTGATTAAGAACCACAGTTACAGGTGGCAAGTCTCTTTTGCCATCTAAGAAAACCACAACAAAACAATAGAAAGTGCAGGCCATGAGACCAATATGGTGGCTGCCACAGCTGGCAATTGTAAAGGAGGGAGCTGAGCATTTGGAGTTCCTGTTGGTGCCATGGGGCCCAGCCATCCCTGGCCTCTTCTCGGCTTCTCTGGCAAATGTACTGGAGAAGGTGGGAGTCAGCTGCTGGGAGCCACAGGGATGTTTCTGATGGGTGGAATCACAAATTCCTCTGGTGGCATTCTACACTGTCAACTCTGGGGCTTTGGCAGAAATATTTGGGAAATGAGGAAAGGCATCCTGGGTTCTAAGACTGTGAGCCCCATCTGTTCCGGAGGTGTGATCTATTATTCATTCCTGTGTCCCCCGATGGGCAACACCAAACATGATCCATCGGAGGCACTACGGAAATGCTTATTTGAATAAATCAACAAATAAAAGAATTTATCCATCCCGAGCATCTTCTATTTGGAGGTTTTGAATTGATATTTATAGTCACCATTTCCTACCAGCTGCTTCCATATTCCCCCAAAACGCTGGAACGCATCATCCAATTGTCCGGGCTATCTGTGAGCAATCATAATCATAGAAACCTCGCTTCCCTTCTGAGAGAGCTGGATGGAATATTTCCCTGAATTTGTTCTAGCCTAATCATCAGTGCTAACATATGCATCTGTTTCTCCTTCCCTGTCACCATTCATGCTTCCTAGGCTTATGCTAATGGCCTCAAATGTCTATGCTATGATTAGGAACTGAATGTGTATGCTTATGCCTGGTGTCAAGCCCAAGAACCTACTAGAATTTATTTTTAATTGGTTGATTTACCAGCTATTTGTGAAGTCTCTACGTCAGATTTTTCATTGACTCAAATGGACGATATTCATATAATTTAATAGTTATTACCACACTATTAACAGACTCACACACACACACACACACACACACACACACACACATATTCTTACCTGCATACACAGTTTCTTACTCTGTGGAGGGAAAATCAGCTGTAGTTTCAAAGTGAAGCTCATAGAAAATTGCCCAAAACTTTTATCCTTGGTTTTGTATTAGATTTATTTATTTCCTGACTTTCTTCCCTTTTCCTCGCTTCCTTCTCTTTCTTTCTTTCTTTCTTTCTTTCTTTCTTTCTTTCTTTCTTTCTTTCTTTCTTTCTTTCTTTCTTTTCTTCTTCCTTCTTCTTCCTCTCTCTCTCTGTCTCTCTCTGTCTCTCTCTCTCTTTCCCCCTCTCCCCCCTCCCTCCTTTCCTTCTTTCTTTGTTTGGCTTTTGTTTTTGTTGTACTGGAGCTTGAACTGAGGCTGTCACACATTCTAGGAAAGTGTTTTATGATTTATTTTTCCTTTAATGTCTTTCTTTGTGCCTGAAATAATAATAAGCCACACTCTGATTTCCCGAATCCAGGAAAAAGGTAAAAAGTTGGGGGGGGTGTCAAGCTTGGTAGTTCTATATGAAAATCCTGGTCATTTGAAAGATATTTCTTTTGTCACATATTATTTATTAAGTTATAATTTTGTTTGTACACCATTCTTTTGTGAAATGAGCATGATTTTCTAGAGAGCTCCTTAAACCCTGAATATAGTGACCGAATTAGTCTGTTGACCTATAGAACACAGCAGAATTCCTCGGACCTGAGTGATGATAGTCGGTACTTCCTCTGCAGTACTTCTGACCAAGTTCCAAAATATTTCCTTCCAGGGCAGTGCTTGCTGCCCTCATAGAATTCTGACAAGCTCAGTCATCTCACTCCCTGTAACAAAGATCTCAGCAAATGTTTCTGCTGTATCTGAATGCGTGGTACCCAAACTCAGAGTTGTGCCACAAGGTTTAAGGGGGACCTTCCCAGGGCACTCCAAAATTCTGCCCTGTGGTCCAGACAGGAAATTGCATGCCAAACACAGCTATGAGAGCTTAATTCCCAAACTGTGCTAGAAAATTGGGGCAATTTTAAGAAAGAAAAGAATCTATCACAATAGTGTTCTCTTTGTAAGTCAGTCAACTGTGAACTGCATGTGAAGAAAAAATGTAAAATTAAATGTACCAAGAGAGCTGCTTTCCCTCACTGCTGGTAACAGGTCATTTTAATCAGATGGGAAGTTGGCTTGGCCTGGTGGCCACGTTATTATGTTATGTAACATCACACACATTTTGGACAGTGAGCTTTCATTAAGGTTCTGTTTAATGTCATATGTCAAAGATGAACGAAAGCCAAGGTGTACCCTGTTTCGTTGTATTCATTTCTAATAAAGAACCCAGAGCAGGTAGTTCTCAGCATAAAGCTGACACACCACAATGCATCCGGTGATCATTTTTCCCAGTCTGGAAAGTTGCTGATTGAAAAAAAGAAAACCATGGCAGTGAGCTCAGTCAGCATGAGGGGCACCAGGAGTGTTCCTGGGTGCAGATGTCAGCTTGTGCAAGGTGCTTCTCTTCACACAAGGCAATCAGAATATTGTGTGTATGTGTGTGTGTGTGTGTGTGTGTGTATACGCACGTGCGCGCTGAAGGGATATTGGCTTGAAGTTGCGATGCTCACAGAAGTGCAGCGGGTGCTGGCAGTGAAATGTAAGCTAGCCCTGTAATAAAAGCTCCTGGGAATGCAGAGGATGCCTTGGCATTAGGCATTCTCCTCGTGTTTCACATAAATGCATCCTGTTCTCAGGAGCAGACGAGCAGTGCGTTTGCACTGGCTCATTCAAATTGAATGTTGGTAAAAGGAGAGTCCTGAGCAAACAGAATCGTTTGGCATCTTTAAAGGCAGGAGCAAGGTTAAGCTGTCGGCGGCATTCTCTGCTGTTTATTGGACTTTTGTTTGCTGGCCACGGTGCACACCTAAGGTATGTTGCAGAGAGGCACCTGTGGGCTGGCCGATACCTGCACGACACGGGCCCCCGAGCAGTTTTGCTCAGGCTCTTTTGGGCAGTAAAGTTCAAGGCTTCATGTGTGACTTCATGTGTTGTCCCCACGCCTGCTGTGCATAATGTTTTGCTGGAAGAGAAAGCTCCTCTGGAGAGGCAGTTTGTATCGCATTTTCTTTTGTTCTTCTTTTTCAATGCTGCAGCTTTAACTTTGTCACAGTGAGGGTAAGGAGAGGGAGCCTGGAGAGAGCGTTTCGCAACATGCTTTTTGAATTAGTTTGAACGGGAGCGGGGCATCACCAGCGGCAGTGCTCGCCTGCTTTCTGGTCATGTGCTATGAGGAATAAAGACACTGTAGGGCAGTGAACCTGAACTTGGCCCGTTCATCCATACTGCATTGAGTGATTGCATGGACTGGAGTCAGATGCCACTTGGGGGTGAAGAACACGCATCATCTTGCATTCCTGCTGGATGTATTAAGAAGGACCCTTGACAGAATCCAGTAATTAAAAGGTAAACCATGAAGTGTGTGCTGTGTGTGTGCCGAAGGGAGATTGCACAGGGGAAGGAATTATGTTTCACCTTTGGGAAATGCTATGTTCCTTAGATTTTCTTGGTCAATGGATTGGTAGGAGAAAAGGAGAGATTTTCACTTGCTGCTGATTTATAATATAGTGCCGAGGTAAGGTTACTTTTACGTGATGACGTCTCCTCTCGGCTGCAAGAACTCAAAACTTTATTGCACTTGTACCCCTGAAATGGAAGTATTCTCAGTGGGGACCACGCTCAAAAGTTTTGACCACGGAAATGAATGAGTATACGCTTTGCTGCCTCTGTGTTCTGCCAGGTGGACTCATTGTGAGTATTCATTCTGTGTTTTAAAGCAGAGGTTCTGTTTGTTTGTTTGTCCCGAACCTAATAAGAAATGGCTTCCAGGGGCACAAAAATATTGGGGAATGTGGCATTTGTCTTAGATTCCTTTCAGAAGACACACAGGTTCCAACTTCTCTTAGGGGAGAATCTTGAGGGGAGGGTGAAGTTCTACCTTAAAACATGTTGGCTGTTTAGTGAAATTTCATACTATCTCTTGTAAATCATTTTTACAGGTGTTGCATTTAAATCAGGACTCCCTGAAGTAAGCAGTATCTTATGGCAATGTGCGTTCCATGTAGGTAATTGATGAATTTTGTGACTAGAAACTTAGTTTGTGCCTCATAAATCTCTTGTCCAGCTCTCTGGGCTCTTTTACAAGCTGCATTAAAAATAGACGCATAGGTTTTTAATTAAACCACATACTGGATTTGCCCTCAGGGAACTGAAATGCAGTTATGGGGCATGTGGACAATAGGAGTCCCTTGTTTCCAATAAACTGTTCTTATAAGTCAGGATTTAAAAATAAAGTATGCTGCTCTTTACATCTTTGGGATATCTTCTTTTTTTATCACCTTATACAACTGAATCTATTGAGTAACTGTCTCAACACTCAAGTAGAGTAGAGACATAATGCTAATTTGGGAAGTTATAAAAATATACCATTATGTATGCATTATATCTATTATTGATATGTGTGTATTAAGACTTTATTCAAAGGGTTTAATTGTTAGTAGTGCAGTTTGTCAGCAGCAGAGGTAACAGGACTTGGCATATAAATACTGTTTCTCAAAAGAAGAGGGATGTTCATGAATGTATCATTTAATGGTATTGCACTTGTGAAACAATGCTGATGATTACCCATGGATTCATCACGGCATGACGTCGAGATCCTTGTTTCTGTGCCAGAAACTGTGCATTTGGTCTGAGGATAAGAAGACAAGGAATGGGGGGCTGGGGATTTAGCTCAGGGGTAGAGCTTTTGCCTAGCAAGCCCAAGGCTCTGAGTTTGAGCCCCAGCACCTCCCCTACCCCCTCGAAAAAGAGGACAAGGAATGGGGACAAAAATTTAGAAGAGAAACTGCTACATCTTGGGGGGAATTTGGCATTGGAAATCGTACCTTCTAACAGATCCCATGCTGTTACTAGGGACCAACTGTTTGGTGGCTTGGTAGAAAAACAACTTTGATGGACAGATCAACTTTGATTGACAGATTCTTCTTTGTTTTGAGCCTATGAAAGTGTATCTTTATTATTCTTTTCAATTTGTTTGTTTAAGTTTGTGTTTAACGTACCAGTTAGGTTCTTCCGAGGAGTACTTTTTCAGCAAGTTTTTAAAGGTATAAACATATTTTTGTGGACTGTGTTACAGCAAAATGTCAAAGTAAAATGTAAATAATGTAAGAATGTGTTACTACATTTTCAGAAATACTGTTTTGCATAATGAATACTGAGTTTAGAAAAGGGTAAGCTGAAAAGGCATAGCATAGGAAGATACATGCCAGTTTCTCTTCATTTTCAAATGAAATCTAAATTTGATTATCTTTTTAGCTTTAGTTGTAGTACATACAGCCTTGCGACAATAGAAGGGAGGGAAGGTAAGCGATTCCGTTTTGGTCATGTGAACTACTGTGCTTGAAATAAAGCAAGTGTCTGGTCCATTCATGGAAGCTGCCCAGAGCCCCACCGGGGCTGAAAGTTGCTGCGATAATCATTGCTTTGAGGGCTAACTTGTTCGAACAGCACAGGAGAGTTCTGTGACAGTGCAAATCAGGAACGTCTGTACTTGATTTATTTTCTAACATGATTTACCAAAGCAATTGTGATATCTTGTATTTACAGAGCAGCCTTTTGTGAAGAGCTCAGAGTGTTTCTTGGACATTATCTAATTATCAGGTCGACAGAGGGAAATAGAGAGGCACACTATCTCCAGTCCACAGTGGAGATGACAGAGGGACAGAGAGGTAAAGCAATTTATCCAAGATGATTCCGAAAAATGCTGACACATAGCTAGCAAATGAGCCAATCTGGGTTCCATGGATTAGACTGGGACTTTGGTCTCTAGGATTGTCTTGCCTTACCAGTAGGTTCTCACTGCGCCCAGCAGGAACATGTTCTGTCTGAACTTCAGGGAGCCCCTCCCAATAATTTGTGGTTACCGATTCCAGTGACCTGCCTGACATCTGCAATGATCAACGGGAGTAAAAACAATGTAAGACATGGTTATGGGCTGCAAAAATTTGGGTCACAGAATTACCAGCTATCACCGGAGGTCTGTATAGTCAATATAGAAAGCAACAGGACATATGACTTCTCTGGGATTAACCCTGAAAAACATTTGAGGGTTGGAGATGTAACTCTGCGTTAGAGTGCTTTTCTGGTATGTGCAAGGCCCTGGGTTCAAACTTCGGCACTGCAAAAACAAAAACAAAAGCAAAAACATTTGCACCTTCTTCTAGACACTCATTAACCATAGAGGAGAGAGCTGGATACTTTCTCTCTCTTGATAGAGAAACAATAAACCTAACAAGAGATATGCTTCTCTTAGTTTTTCAGCTTTGGGGTATTGAGACAAGCTAAGTTTGCTCAAAGTTGAGTTAAAATTATTAATAAATTGAAAAAAATTGAGAAAGACTTATTAATTCTTTTTCCTTTGCTTTATTAAATACTTAAAGAAACTCTCATTTACAAGAGCAAAAAATGATTTTTCATATACAGAAGTGAGCAAATGAACACCAAAACAGTTACAACTTGGCCTCTTATTTAGATTCACAAGCAGCTGGGTGTCCAGGGAAGGGCCTTTTAGAAAACTTAAAAACTGAGATCATCATGGCTATGGTCAAAGTGGAGATGCACTACTGATGCAATGATCCAGAAGTAGGGTCTGCGCTGATGGACTCTAGGAGGAAGATCTCTAATATAGAATACCCTTGCCAGGAGATTAGATAAAATAATCTCTCTCTAAGAATGGCTAAGCCCATCACCCTACTCTGGATCTCTTTCCACATGAATGATATTACTTGCATTCTGTACTCAATCACCTGCCCCAAAAAGATTATAAACTTTTGAGGGCAGCAAATTATTTCACACTAGTTTTTAAATCTCACTGAATAGGATACTACCTTAAACCTGTGGAGATAATTACTAAATATTTACAAAACTGAAATTGTTCCCAAAATGTAGGGCATGATTATCATTCTTAAAAATGTATAATCAGACTAATTTAGGGCATAGCACATAAATAAAAAATTTGCGAATTATAAGAGCATATATTGAAACTGTGATTCTCAAACAAAGACGACTTTACTACCCCTCCACAGGGAATAGTGTGGAAATGTGTGGAGACAGTTTAGCTGTCGCATCTGGTGGGGATACTACTGGCATCTAGTGGCAAAAAGCTGGGGATGTTGTTAAACATGCCACAGTGCACAGAGTGGTCCTCAGTGCAGAGCAACATCTGGCTCCAAATCTCAATATTGCTACGGTCGAAAAACCTTGATTTCAACTAAAACCCTTATCGCATTGTTTTATCATGATTTTTATTATTTGCCTCTATTTTCCAATGAACTCTGTGCTTCTTGAAAACAGTGGTTTTCTTGCTCATTTTGAGTCTGTGCTCAGCACAACTCCTGACATATATTAGGTTTTTAATAAATGATGGCTGAATTGATGAATGAATGAATGCTAACAGTGCCAGAAAAGGTACCCCAGTATCCTCTTTGGAACAATACTATAATTAGAAACTGAATTTCTAATCGAGACCTTGACATTAAATAGTCAATAGGCTCAATGACAAGCTGCAGAAGCAGAAAAACATCAACCACACATCCTTGTCTTTATTTAAGAAGTCCACTGGGCCTCACATCATAGAATGTTAAGATAGAAGGGGACCTGAGAGATCCATCAGTTCAACTCTTTTGAATTACAAGTGAAGCAATTGAAATCTGGGAGGTTAAATGACTGGTCTAAGGTCTCACAGTTCAGTAGTAGAAGTGGGAATTGAATTGTTTCTAACTCAGCCTTGGCATGTTACATGGAGATGCTAAACTGTCTTGATTGTGTCAGCCCTAAAAATGGGCAAATAGATTGTTGTGATTACATGAGTATCTTAATCACTTTCTCATCACTGGGACACAATATCAGACACCTGCAACTTAAAGGAGGAGAAGTTTATTTTGGCTTATGGTTACAGACCATGGCTGGCTGGCTCCAGGGCAGAAATGCAAGGCAGAGCATGACAGAGAAAAGGCTGCTTTGTTATGGCAGCCAGAAAGCAGAGAGAAAATGGATGAGCTAGAGAGGTCTTCTAGGTCATGCTCCCAGAGACATGCCTCTTCTGACCAGACCCCCACCTCCCAATGGCAAGTCAGCTATGTCACCCCCATGATTCAGTCACTTTCCTAAAGTCCCACCTATGAGCACATGAGGCTTTGGGGGACATTCTCCATCCAAGCCTTCACATTCTGGGCCTGGTCCTCAAAAAGATTCACATGAATCTCTTTATGAAAAATGCATTTAGTCCATCTCTAAGAATTGCCAGAGTCCTAATACATAGTTCCAGCATTGCTAAAAAGTCCAAGTCTAAAGTCTCCTCTGAGACTCAAGGCAAACTGTTAGCTGTGGGCACCTGTAAAAATAAAAAAAGTTAAACACTGCTGACATACAATGGCAAAGGGTAAATACTTCCATTCCAAAAGGGAAAGATATGAGCATATAAACAATGGGACTGAAGTAAGACTGAAACCTGGCACGGTAAACATGAAATGCTGTAGTTCTTTGTGCAGCACCTGGAACAAGTTGTGGTGATGATTGGTGACAGTACCAACCTTACTTCTCCAGGATCAAAATCTGTCTTAGTTACTGTCTTGTCACAGGGACACAATACCAGTCACCAACAACAAAGAAGAAAAGGTTTATTTTGGCTCATGGTTCCAGTTCATGGTCAGCTGGCTACAGTACAGAAACAGCATGGCAGAGGGGCATATTGGAGGAAAATCTGCTCATATGGCGGTCAAGAAGCAAAAGAGAAGGATGAGCTGAGAAGGGAGGTCATGCCCTTCCAGGTCATGTCTCCATTGATCTGCCTCTTCTGACTAGACTCCACCTCCCTCCGTAGCTCCTTTCTTCTCTCTCTGCATCCTGGTCACCGTAATGTGACCAGCTTTCATCTGGTCAGGCCCTTCCACCGTGCTGTTTCAGTGTTTAAGTGTGCTGAACATGGACTGCAACTTCTGAAACTGTGAGCCAGATAAACCTCTCCTTCTTAAAGTTATGGGTGTTGAATATTTTGTTCCCATGATGAGGAAAGTGATTAAGATAATGAGGTACCACCCCAAAGTACTGAAACATAAAATCATATTTACCATATCATGGAATTTGGTCTTATAACTTGTATGCTAGACATGACTATGCTTAATAAAGAATTTTAAATAAGGCCATGTTATACCTGGAAGAAATCTTGTTTAACTCTCGAAACTCCTGTAAGTCTGGAAAAGGAGGAAAGAAGACATCAGAGATGTAGCTGTATCCAGGGTCATAGGAAAGGGGTGCTAAAACTCTCTATCCTGCTCTTTGTCACTATGAGGATGTTTTCTAAAATGGAATATGGGATATCACAGCAAAATGCATTTAGATGCCAGATAAATTTTGAAAATGCAAGGATAAACCATGAGAAGCAGGGCTGTTTGCCAAAGGTATCTCAGAGTTTTTCAAATATTGTACACAGCTCCAAGAGATACAATGCACAGCTCCTCTAAGACTCATTAAGAGGGAAGTCATTTATCTTATGCACCAGTGTTCCTCAGAATATACTTTGAAAACTGCTGTAACTCTCCTTCCAGTCAATTTAAGTGTCAGAAAAGTAGAAGGTGTGCTCATGTTTCAGAGAGACTTCTGTGTAGACTTTTGGGTGCCTCAAGTCCCCCTCCCCGCCTCATCCTTGTGAAAAACCTTTCCAAAGTAGTTTGAGTCAGTATATTTTGTTTCTCACGGTATGTTTCCCAATTGCAAATCAAGGTTTCAGAGTTGTTTCTGTGATCAGTGTTGCAGAAATAAGTATTGAAGCATCACGGAGTAGAAAGACACTAGGCTCGCAGTCAGACTGGTGTCCTGGCAAATCGGCTAACATCTGTTGGTTATCAAAGAAATTGGACATGACCTTCAAGGTCTTAAGTGCAGAATTTCAATGTGGTCAGATAAGACAGTGGGGCTAGTTAAAGAACATACAAAACCATTTGATGAAACTTTGTATTGTTTTTAACCTGATGCCTGACAATTTCATGCTGAGAATCCAGACTTTACTAGTAATACCAATGACATCAGTCAGTCCTTGAATTATTTTCTTTCAGTGTCACAATGTCAATATTTAAACTGAATGGAATTAATAATAAAATAATTCTGTAGTGGGAGAGCCAATCATCAAAACTCTGCCCTTCACACATCAATTGTTAGAGAGAAATGACTATACATAAAAGTGCATAGTTCACAAATATATGTACAGTGAGAGATTTTGGTGAGTTTTAACAAAAACGTATTAACATATAATTAACAACAATGAAAAAGAAGGAGAATCAAAGAGGTTCTAAGAATTATCTAGTTTGGCATGAGTCAAGATGGCAGTTACAAATCTTCATTTTAACCGACGAGTAAAGCGAGTCAAAGAGACTGTTCCTTGAATAAGCAGTCCAGAGGAATTTAAAATAGTGCTTTGTTTTGTTTTTTTCACAATAAGTTTCCTCTTAATTGCAACCTGCAGTCTTTAAAATCATTTCTTCAACAGTCCTTTCAGAAATGTGCAATCTGCACAAATAAGTGGGATTCTGCTTTCAGGTGAGCTTTGAGATGACCCATCTCTTTCCTCTTTTCATTGAACTTGATCACTTACACATTCATCAAGGTCAAAACCTTACCTGAAAATCAGATGGAGAATGCTGGTATTTGCTTCATGACTGGAAACAAATCTTAACCCTTCAGAGTGAAAATAGGTATTCAGGGCTAAATCTCATAACATCTGGAAGGAGGTCAGTGCAGCTGCAATTGCCACCAAATCAAAGGTCCCTCACAAACAATAAGGCACAAAGCAACAGACCATTTCTGGGGAAAATTAGGTGAGGAGGAACAGCTTGGGGGAGTTGACACCCAAATATAGACTAAATGGTTTATGCTGTGAGTGAATGGAAGGAAATTTATGGGCACCCAAAGATCGAGGTGTGTGGATGGATTGATTAAGAGAGACTTGATCTAATTCTTGTGATTCAGACTTGACTTCGACAGACCTTCCAGACCTTCAGGGTTCTACCCAACTCTCGCAGAATTTGTGCCTCATGACTGACTACTCGTTCCCTTAGTATACTCTTTATGTATTCAGTTTGCTTTTAGGAAATAAAAAAGAACCAGGATGTGTTATCTGTTTCTCTGCTTGTTTTACTGTAACCAACTCATCATTATCTTTGTATGAAAGTTCCCAGCAGTTCTTGTATATTTACCTGATACGTCACAGACTACACTGGGATGGCAGTGGAGAGTTGAAGAGAGGAACAGCTCACAGGACCAAGGCTTCTATTCAAGAGAAATAAATGGCCATGGCAATAAATAAATGAAAAGGCAAAAAAGTTGTCATTGAGGAGGGAAGTTGTAACAAAAAGATATAGCTATTCTGATGGGGCGGGGGTTGGGGGAGGGGGAGGCCAACCCTAAAGAATTATTACAAACAATTCGCTTTTGTTCTAATTATCCTTGTCAGGAGAAAAACATTTGCTGAACATTTAGCATTTATACTAGAAAGGGATCAAAACATGCAATTATTGGCAAACAAGACATAAAAGAAAGCTTTTTTTATTTTATTGAAGGCTATTTTTCTGTACTGTATTTAGTTTTAACTATGTGTTCATGGGTTGCTCTGTGCTTTTAATTACCAGGTTGCAAACATCATAAAACAATAGGGAAGCCATGCCTTCTTTGTTATGTTGTGAAATGAATGTCTAATGATATCAGCAAGCTTCTTAGTAACAAAATTTGCAAATGAAACCTTGCTAAATATTTTTCACTGTTTTGGATCCCACGAATATCCCTGGGGGCTCAGGTACATTAAACTTGAGTTAACATCATTGCAGGCAGGCCTAATGATTAAAGGCTGTTCATTTCTATTTTACAGCATTAAATCTAAGCCTCTAGGAAATTCTAAGACAGATTAAATAATGTGAAAGCAACTGCCTGAAAGATGCACAATGGAACACGAGGCTTATTGATTATAAAGTGAAATGAATCTCACTCAGAGACAGGAAAGAAAGTTATGTCTATGAAGAAAGCTTTTTAATAAGGTGTCGTGATTTAAGAGAGAAGTTCAAATCAGGAGAATAAGAAAAACATAATTAAAATGAATTAATCATGGATCAACATCTTCCTGCAAATCCCTCTTATTTATGAGAGTTCATAAAATTATATTAATAATATTGCTGTTACTAATTTGATATACTTGCGTCATTTTAGAAGCATTCTGTTGGTTTTTTTCTTACAATTCTCTGAGTACTAGATGAATAGTATGGTACCAAACAAATTCTGAGATAATAGAGTATTTTCTACCCCTTCTCTCCCCTCCTCGTTCCCGGGCATTTAATGGAATTGTCTAGGGTGTGACTGCAGTTTGTCGGACAGCCCAGGCCTGTGTCTCTTGGTGGTGAAACCTCCTGTTAACAACCTCAGTTAGTGTTGCGAGGCTGAGCATTGCCTGTGTTCATTACCTCTGCAAAAATAGTAGTGTAGTCAAACAGTGAAATACAATATAGCAATGCAAAGAATGAACTATTGTCAAACAGCCATCATGTCTGAGAGCCAAATAAAATGCTACATAATTTGATTTATATGAAGATTAAGAACAGGCACTACTAATGTATGGTAGTGGAAGTTGGAGTAATGGTTACTTCTGGGGGCCAGTTGGGTACTGACTGGGAAGGGTGCTAGATATGTACACTTTACTGGCCTGGGTACTGGTTACATCGTTATACCGTACATGTTAAAACTCATTGAGTTAGGTACCTAAGATTTATTTACTTTATTATATAAAGTAAATATGTTAGCCTTTATATATATGTAACATATATAAAGTATATATGTTAGCCTTTAATTAAAATGTTAAAAAGTTTAAAAGATCTATTCACATAATTAGATGCAAGATACAGTCTAAAAAAAAAAAAAACTAAGAATAGAACTACCATATAATCCAGTGATCCCATTTATGAGTGTTTCATCGAAAGATCTGAAATCAGTTTGTCAAAGAGCTGTCTGAACTTCCATGTTCATTGCAGCTTTATTCACTGCAATTTATGCACCTAAGTGACCATCAACAATGACTGGATGAAGATGTGGTATGTGTGCACAATGCAACACTGTTCAGTCTTTAAAAAGGAGAGCCCATCATTTGCAGCAACATCAGTGGAGTCTTTGAAATGATCCATATGTTAATTAGATTGGTTTGATTATTCCCTGTTGTATTAAAAATCATAACATCACTTTGTAGTCCATAAATACGTACAATTATAAATTGCTGATTTACAGTAAAATAAAAATGTTAATCATATGTATTCTAGTGAATGAACAAAATAATGTGCTTTTTTAAGCAAAAGAGAATCTCTAAATTGTGGACATACTATATTTTGTATAACTAAAAATGGTACAGAGACTCTTGCTAAGCACTTTACATGTGTTGGGTAGGGTCATATGTATTTCCTCACTTGTTATTTCTCCTGGAGCCTTGCAGGATAACGAGTCTCATTCCCTCCCATTTTACAGATTTCCACCAAGAACAGTATTTTTTTAGTATTCTGCAGCTACTCTGCATGGCTGTGCTGAGATTTAACCCTAGATTCATCTCACTCCTATTCTTTTGGGGAATTAAGGAAAGTGCGATTGCACTAGAAGTCAAATGGAAAATGGAGTATGATAGACTATCAGCTTTGACTGTAGTTTCTAGCTTTTCTAGACTATTTCTGATACAGTTCATAGGAGTGCCAGGGCTGCCGTGTGGCACTTCAGCTTTGTGATGGAGTAACAGTCCTGCAGGGAACCAAAGGCAGCTTCCCGAAAGTCAGTGCCACTGTGATTTCCTTCTTTTAATCTGTTGACAGAACCCGTCCATGGCATGATAGATGAGATGGGGTGTGTTCAGGCTATACGTTTGATGGCATAATAGAAACTGTGAATTTTAGAAGGAATGCAAAAGAAAAAACTCTCTGGAAGACAAATAATTTGTAACTGTTCAAGATCTGAAGTTTTTTTCTGTTTATTTGCTCATGATCCCTTTTTACCCCTGTGCGGATTTTTAAAAAGGAACAAAAAAGACTTTCTGAAAGGTGAATTAAAGGATTCGTAAATATTCAAGATCCGAAGTGTATTTTTCTCTTTATTTTCTTATGACACCTTTTTACTCTTGAGTGGGTTTCTCAGAGGTTCTAGTTTATACCAAATACTTGTGCTTGAGATCGTCACTTTTGCTGTCAACTCTTTTGCTTTTAATAAAATGTAGATTTTTGCTCATTGTTTAATAATCTACTTTCTCATGGTCTCTGGAATGCTCGATACACTTGGATAATGCAACAAAGTATGTAAACTTTCCTTCCGAGTCATTTTGAATATTATCCTAGAGTGGGAGAATAGTGGAATGCGACTGAGTCCTTAGCAATCAACTTTGGGACTTCCTTGTTTCAGAGAAAGCTGGAAATTGGTGCCTCTAACAGCACCAATTCGTAGTTATATTGCTTAGGAGTAATGACGCTAAGTCCAACATTACTTTATGATGTTTATCACTTTTTTCTGGTTCTGTGACGAGTCACTCCATGTCTTTTCGAAATTCTCTCCTATTTTCCTTCTGCTCACATTTTTCTGATTTCAACATCCTGGTTCAAGAGGTACTTCAAAATGTAATCAAGAGAGCATTGGTAGAAAGCATCTCTTCATTTCATGTTCCCAAATGTTTCACCAACTTATCTCTGAAGTTGCTAGATCAGAAAGGGAAGAAATCTCAGTACTACTGCAGTCAGTCCTTTGAAGCGCAAGGCCTAGAAGAGACACTCAATCCAAACCCCTTCACTTAGAGAGGAGACCTTTCTAAATATTTTAATCATAAACTTTTCACAGACCACTTCTTAAGAGAAAAGGTTCAAATCGTTTTAGTAGGGAAAACGCAAAATAATAATATCCTCATTAAAGTCATTGCTCCCCCACCTCTTTTTCATCTGATTGGAAATAGAAAGGGAGAGAAAAGCATAACACAAATCAGACTACTGACATTTAAAATCCCTTTGTTGTTCAGAAAGAGAGAAATAGTTTTTCTAGGTTAATGTCCTGGATAGAAGTTATTGAAACCTGATGAAAATTGAGTCCACAGAGGAATGCACTGCCCTTCCCCAGGTCTGCTATCACTGATGACTGACTGGAAGAAAATTAGGAAGGAAGCATTATGAGTTATCAATCTGTATTTCCTCATGCTCGCTCAGACTATAGTCTCTCAGTGCTGCTCACACGAATAATGGTAGCGTTCGAGAGCAGAAGAGCTGCCTTAATTACGTTCCTCATCACTGGTATGCAATACCCAACATCAACAAATTAAAGGAGGAATAGTATATTTTGGCTCATAGTTTGTAGAAGTTTCAGTCAATAGTCGGCTGGCTCTAAGGCAGGGTGGCCTGGCAGAGGAGAGCTGCTCAAGCGTAGTGGACAAGAAGCAGAGAGCTGTCAAGGGGGAGCCGGCAAGGAAGACAGACCCTTCCAGTCCTCGCCCCAAGTAACTCACCTCTTCTGACCAGGCTCCACCTCCCAACATCACATTCAGTTATAATCTCATGGGTGGACTAATCCAATGGTGAGTTTCACATCCCCATGATCCAGTCACCTCCCGGAAGCCCCACCTATGAGCACACGAGGCTTTGGGTAGGGGGCATCTGGATATAAACCATAACAAGAGCCTTTAGAAATCTAGTACCTTGTCCTCAGTTTAGAAATGTGAAAACTGAGGTGCAAAGAGGCAAAGAGCTCATTGGGGAGCCGGGCTCTCTGACTTCTGCACCAAGGCTCTGTGCTCCCTGATGTCATTTTAGGTCTATCTGGAGCCACACAGATGAGGGCGTCGGGGCTGAGGGGCATCCGGTGAGAGCAGGAGGCCGGGGACAGGGGGTGGCTCGCAAACAACAGTACAGCAAAAACAAAAGTTCTGGTAAGAGGAGCATTGCCTTGGGGCTTGGCGACCCGGAGGGAGCATCTTTTGTGCCAGTGTCCCAGCTACATGGGATTGCACCATTTTGTCCCAAGCCCCGTCCTGGTAGACCTGGGCCAAGCCTAGCTGATAAAACTTTCTGCAATGATAGAAATCTTTGCTAATAGCCATAGGTGGCTATGGAGTGTTTCAAATGCAACTAACTAAGCTTTTAATTGTATTTAATTTTAATTAATTCAAATTTAAGGAGTCGCATGGGACTAATGGGGATCATTTTGAAAACAGTACCTCCTCTCTCTTTCCTGTGTATACGAATTTTCAATTCAGGTCTTAAGTGTCTGTACTGTTTTCTCTTTGCTTCTTATATTGTGCAGCTAAAGATTCTGCCATTTAATGTAAACCAAATCTAGATACAGTAGAAGATAATAAATAATTATTTTTGGTTCCATCTTGGTGTATACTTACTTCACTTTTGAAAGTAACAAACCTAAAATTTCATGGATAAGATGGGAACAAATTGCATCAGTGGTTTGGAGGGCAGGGACTGCAAATCTTATTTGAAAGCTTTGGAATTATCTTTGATTCTTTCCATTTGTCCTTTGCTTTCTCCAGTTCTTAAGGAGAAATAAAAGGTCACTAGTAGAATTGACAAATTTAGCAAGTAAAAATACAGAATGACTTGTGTGTTGATCTAGAATTCAAATTTAAGTAGGTGGTCTGTATTTTGCCTGGAAACTCTTATTGATGTGTTTATTTAAAACATCCATTCTATTTTTTTTTTTTTGCTGTTTCATGAAAAAAGCAAGATAAAACAGGAAAATATTCTTGGGCATATTTTCGTCATCTTTCCTTTTCATTCATATTTCTTTGGGTTTTCTTGATCCCAGAGGTAACTTTTTTTAAAAGAAGAGACATTATTAATCTAAATTAAGATATGCTTGTCCTGTCTTGCCCTATAGGCTGGAAAACAATTAAGTAGGTATTGAACTGAAAGTATAAAGAACTGGGAATATCTAAGGAGTCATTATATTTGACTAATATGTATTCTAAATAGGCTTGTGGACAGAGGCCCCATTTGCTTTTCAACGTGAGAGCATTTTTATTACTATTCTTGTTTTTAGAATATGAATACCTGGCTTTTCAGGAAAATGATAGAAGACATTGTCTTTTGACTAATGTCTGTCTCCAGAAAGACTGGGAATTTGCACATAATTTTTTTTCTCAAGTAACCCATTTGTTAAGACAGCATTTTCACCCCTCAGGGAGTATGAGGTAATAAAATATTTCTCTACAGATCTACCAGATGTATTTTTAAAAATCAAGAAATTTTCAAGAAAATCTTGGATACCTTACTACTTAGGAAGGCTCAACTCTAGTAATCATTCTCTAAAACTTGCAGTGAGATGGCCATTTTGTGTGATAATAAGAACAGGCAATAGTGTTGACTTCAGTATGGAAATGTCATGACCTACTCATTTTGCCATCACTGTGTGACGGCTGTCATAATTAAAAGGGTAAGAAGGACTCATGTATCTGTGCTGGAACTGAGAGATGTTGGAACAAGGGAGTTTAAATACTTAGCATAATGAAACAGAATGGTGGCTCCTCTTCAAGTCCAGGTGAAATTTGTTTTGGTCCTTTACCCTATAACCCGTTTTCTCCCTTTTATAAACTCTTACTTTCTCATTTAGGCATTTATTTCATTGCATTTCAAAACAAAAGTTTAATGAAAAATTTTACTGTGAGTAACCACTGCCTATTAGTACTAATCCTTCTCTTTCTCATTAGCTTTTCAGCCATTCGTTCTTTCCCTCCTTCCCCCCACCTTCCTTCTCTCCCTTCCTCCTTCCTCAGCATTGCAGTCAGAAAGCCATTTATTTTATCAATCCGGATAACGTGGAGGGGTACTATTGTTTCCAGCTCCTATGTGGATTTCTTTGTGTTTTGACAAAACATTCTGGTCTGTGGTAGATCTACAGTGCTGGGTACCTCTATAAAGACTTGGGAACAAGCAATTCTGTATACATATGTGGTGGTTCACTTTTGAGTCTCGAGTGCTAAAGTAAAGATGACTGAGATTTTTCAGGCAGGCCTTGTGCTTCCACTGCATTGTTGTTTGGCATTTCCAGGGCTCAGAGAAGTCTGGATCCAGCTTGCCACATCTGAAGCATGAAATTCCCTACTTACTGGCTGTGTTGACAAATTTAACTAACAGACATCTGTTGGTGTAGGTGTTGGGCACTGACCAATAACAATTATATCTTCCAACTGCTTGCATGAAGTATAATGTAGAATTAGTTAAACTCGGTTGACAAGAATACCGCCAGATTAATTCGTTCCAGGAGACTTCCCTGAAAACTGAGAGGCTGTGGACTGCAAGGTAAGTAAGCCTCCAACAAGACCTTCCCACAGAATTACCTTCACTGAGAGAACAAAAAGAAGTTCCTATACAAGTCATCAAGTTGGTGCCATGCAAGTTTTACTGTTGTTGTTTTGTTTTTTTCATTGCAAAGATTATGGCATGAGCCGTGACAGCTAGCAAAGATTTCACACAATTAATAGGCAAATTTGTTTCTAATTACTCATCCAATAAAAGATGAATTTGACAGTTTTGGTAATGATTATATGGCTATTACTAATGGAGCTGTATTCATATTGCTTGGAAAATAACAATTTTTTATCAGTTTACACTTCTTTGACATAACATCTGTTGAGGATTTGAGGCTCTATAGCCTTTTCTTTGCCCTGGCTGCACATTTTACTAAATGTCTAATTGCAGCTTAATACTGGTTTGAACCTGGAACAGTGCTGACTGTGCTGTTGTGGGAATACAAAATCTGAGAAATTAGACCTAGATGGGCAATTTGAGGGCTTCTGGAATTTAAGCAATGTTTTCAGCCTTGTCTGTTTCACGTATGTCTTGATATTCATGTATTAGAATAATGTTCAATATATTAGTAGTATAATTTCCTATATAAGCAGAAGAACTAAATAACAAATTTTATATAAATTAATAGGATATTGTTTAAGGTAAGATCAGCAGCTACAACAGGTACACTCCCAAATCTTAGTAGTTTAAAACAGTAGATATTTGTATCTCACACATATTAAAGTCCAACCAGTGGTAGAGCCCAGGATTGTCAAGTCTTTGCTCAGTTCATGGAACCTTTCCCATCTTCAAAACATATGGTTTCTGGAGTTGCCCTGGGTATTGACATTCAGCTAACAGATGGGGTAAGAGAAAGCATGGAAGGCCATTGCCTAGAATTCTGTCACATGTCTTCCCCAGATCCAAGGGAGGCTGGAAAATGTAGTCCCTAACTGGGTGGCTGTGTCCACCAACAACTCTACATTATGAAATGGGGCATGGATTTTTGGCAAACAGCCATTTTTGAAACAAGTAATTAACAAAACCAATTTATGCTAGTAAAAGTTGATATATGATTGTTGCTGTCATCTGGCTAATGACTTCTCAGTGACCTATGTTTCCTTGTTTAGAGCAGCCACTATGCTCCTTACAAGTCTTGTGGGTCTGTCTGTTGACAGCTCCCATACCTGCCTGATGGAAGGAAGAATCTGAACACTTGTACATGCTTTTTATTAGCCATGAAAGTAACCTGTGTTCATTAAAGAAGTCATGAAAACAAACATAGAAAAGCAGGCAGAAAAAATGAAGAAAACATTAATCCACACATATGTCCAAGCACAATCACAGTCAGTATTTTGGTAGGTTTCTTGTCTTTCTTTGTTTATATATGTTCAGAAAAAATGGAATCACCTTCAAACCGTAAGCACAATTTCATTTTCTGCCTTTTCAACTTAATATTTGATTACGAGCATTTTTGTGTCACTACAGTCTTTTTTTTTTTTTTTTTTTTTTGTGGTGCCGGGGATCGAACTCAGGGCCTTGTGCTTGCAAGGTAAGCACTCTAATCACTGGGCTAAATCCCCAGCCCCACTATAGTCTTTTTAAAAGTTCATTTTTTTTCCTTTTGTTTCCTTCCATTTCTTATTTCTCTGGTCCCTCTATTAGGAGACAAAGCTTTTGTAAATAAGGAGGGGGGGGTGAAAGGAGGGGAGGGGAATGGGAAAAAAAGAAGCAGCAAGATAGATCACGTACAGGTACAAATCTCCTATGATGAATGTTATCACTGTGTACATCTAAAATGTACCATTAAAATAAAATTGAAAAATACTTCATTTTATGATTGTTGCTTATTCTATTAATAAATATTTCATATTTTGCTTAATGTAACTTATAATTGGCTATTTACATTTCTCCCAAATTTCTCCTCTTACATAAAATACTTGAATTAGCTATATCTGTATGTACAATTAAATGTTTTGGAGAGTGAGAGATAAATTCCTTTGAATGGCACACGTTCAAAAATGTATAAACACTTAGGATGCACACACACATATCTACATGTATACAGAATCACTTATATATACAGTAATCTCTGTGTGTTTTCAGGTTACTTTGTAAAAGATTTCCATACTTTTACTCCGAAAATCAATTTGTAAGGAATATTTATTGCCTTCTTACAACACAGAATTATTTCTATTCTTGCTAATTTAGAAGGAAAGTTGACTATCTTGGCAATCCATATTTGTTTTGCTACCATAAGCATGATCCTTACATTTGGCAATTTATTTTCTTTTTCTTTCAGTCATCTTCAGTGGGATTTAGGATGACTTTCATAAACTGACCAAGACTTATTTCCCAGAGACCAAGAAGCCTAGCACACCACTGGCTCTTGGGAGTATACAGATACACATACATTAAATCGCTTGAGTAGGGCAGCTCTAGTAAGCAGCACACACACACACACACACACACACACACACACACACACACACACAACCTCTTGGTTTCTAGAGACGGATTGCCTCTTAGTCCTTCACCATCACGTATCCGCATTCATCACCCTAAAGAATGCCCAGGATCTGGAGGGGTGTTCCAGTATGCCCAGAGTTCTGCAACTGCTCCTCAAACCTGTAACACCAAGAGTAAAAGATGAACAATGTTTCCAGGACTTTTTATTTGAGAAAATAGCAGTTTATAAACAAATTTACATTTCTTAGAACTTCCCTTCTGTGGACCATGTTTTGGGAAATGCATTGCATGCAACAATAGTCTGCTGAAGCCTTAGTTGTATTAAAGCAATGTGAGCAAAGCAAGGATGTAAGCTACAGATGTCGAGTGATGAGCATGTTAAATTAATCTCGAACTCCAGTGAAATAATAGATTTCAATTTTCTAAACTGTGTAATTTTGTAAAATGGATAGAGAGTCATGTTTTTATTATGGCAAAGATAAAAAAGACAAGCCTTGCCTCAGTATGATGGATGATTTTTATTGTTTTTTTTAATGTGTTAAACACCTGAGTGTTTAGTCATCTCTTTTTGAAGCTATCACTTAGGTGGTCATAGGCAAATAGGAAAGACAGTGGAGATCTCAGCCTCTTTCCCCTCTCTTCTCTGCTCCCAGCTGGCCCTGAGGTCATTCTGCAGTGTTTCTCTAGTGAAGCTTGGGAAAATGTAAATGCTTCTAGAAAAGTGTCAAACCCTAAATAAATGGCCTGCTATGAGGTTGCTATTTACAATAACAACATAATCTAATGAGGTGTAAACCCCCTGAGGTCAAGCAATTGTGTCTGTATTGTTCTATGCTGTATCCCTAGCAATTAGAGCAACACTTAGATCAATAAATAGTCGCTAAATGAATTAGTGTGTGTGTGTGTGTGTGTGTGTGTGTATCAAAATTATCGGACCATGTTGTCTTCCTCTCAGGTACTCCTAAAACACTATTGTCATCTTTTGTTATTGTTAAATCAGGTTCAGAAAGCTTATTTGGTTTACAATAGATGATTAAGGGTGAAAATATTTCAAAATACAGGGAAAAATAAAATCTACTCCCGCAAATTAGCTTTGCCTATTCGTAGCATCTGCTTTGCAGGGAAATCTGTAGATATGTTTTAGGCTGTAATTATTGTGTATGGGATGACTGCGATATTCCTTTTATTGTTCATTGCATAATGTTCTGTGATTTTCTGTTCTCTCTGTCAGAGATGGAGAGGTGAGATGCATCTGTGGCCCTCCCTCAAAATTGCATGAGCACACAGTCCATGCTTCCTGTTCATAAGCAGGGCAATAAAATAAGCACCACGCTAGCAGGCCCAGGGGAACAGGGCCACCCACTCTGATCACCTCCTGTGTATATTTTTGTAGGCCTTACAGTAGATGCAGATTTGGGTATGGACATAGATATAGAGATGGGTAGAGATGTAGATATGATTAGCTGTAGATATTCAATACATAGCATTTTTTAATGAAAGCATTTTACAAGAGTCTCAAGACCATGAAATATGAAAGCAGGATGGACATTGAGTCTTTATGCCAAGTATTTATGTTACACCCCTCCACTGTGATGACAAGGGGTGATATGTGGCCAGAGAGAATTTGCTTTTCACTTGTGCTTGCCCACATGGCTTCTCTGCGTATTCCTTAGGGATAATAATATTGTCCCTCATCAGTTTCACCAGTCTTCACCTAAAAGGGTTCCTTTGGCAAACCAGTCTTAAAATGGACTCGGTGTAAATATTTGTCCTTGCTCCTGAGTCGTCAGATGGGAAAGTGATGCAGGTATACTGCCCATACTTAATAATTGGGGAAGAAACCTATTTTCTTCTGAGGACGACATAACAGTACCTTGTCCCCACAGTGAAATGAGATGAAGCCCATGTAAAATAATTAGGAACATTAACCTTCCATGAGAGTTTTAGACAGTAAGTTGAACCATCTACTTCTTCATATTTGTCATATTTAATTTATCAGGATGGCTTTTTGATTAGAAAATGGGCAACTGCTGTATCCTTTTGGGAATTCTGCCCAAAGCAGAGAGAAAATGCCAACTGGCGGAGTGCTAAACCTGAAATTATTGGAGGAGTATTAATTTAATGACTCCTCCCTGGATGTCACTACATGTTTGAATGCAGCAAGCACCACATCATATGTGAACCAAGTTCACATGGTTTATAGCACAATCACATTAACTGTCATTCCAAAACCATAAAATGTGATTTGGAGAACATTATTTTCTTGCCTTTTTTCACCCCTACTCTCGAGATGTTGAATGTCCTTTTCGACCTAGGCTGGATGCCAAGCTGCCAATTTAATTTATATGACTTTTATGCCCATTTAATTTGATATCCACTTTGGCTTTCAAACAAATCCAGGCCAAATATCAAGTTCACAAAATAGTTTCATTTGCTTAATTAGAGTTTGTTTTATTACTGTTTCTGTTTTGATCATTTAAGGTCGTGAAAGATTTTGTGATGACACTGGAAGACAACACTAGGAACTGATGTTATAACTGACAAACCACACAAAATCCTGACACTGAAAACTTGATTAATTGCAAGACTCGTAGAAAGGGTTAATGCTCATGTTTTGTTAGGAGAATGTGATAACAATATGAGAACTAAATTGCATGTCTCTTAGTTTAAGCTAGATCTTAGCTGAAGAAAATCTATCATAAGAAGCAAGTGTAAGGTTCAAGGCATTTTCATGTAATTTTTTTCTAGAGAAAATGGGCACCCTAAATACAATTAAAAATCATTTCATCAGTTAATGTTATGTTCTTTACTCTTGATAAGACTTGAAAGAGTTAAGTGCACTCCCCGCATTCTCTTCTTGTTTCTCCTCCCCTTTCTTCTTCTTTCTTTTCCTCTTCTTTTCCCCCTCCCTCCTGCCCTGTCTCCTCCCCTCTCTCATAGATAGAGAATATAATTCTCCATGCAGATGCTGGTTTATTCTGGCAGCTCTTAGAAGGTTGGGTGAGGACAGTCTGAGGACAGTTGCTTCTAATAGTTTTTGGCTTGTGTTGCTCCCCATATCTGGTCTTCATCATGTTCCAGATTTTCCTTGCTATTCTTATCTCCCAACACTCTCCCTGTCTTTCGGAGGACCAAATGTGCCAGAGATAAATGTGGAAACAAGAAAAAGTGAATAAATATTCAACATGAGTTGGGTGCGTTAGTTAAACTGGGACAGATGATGATTAAAGAAAATTTGTTTTATAAAGAAAGTCAATTGGCCTTTAAATATGTTATCATTTGGATAATTCTTAGACATAATAATGATTCACGTGATATCATAATAAATCTGAGGTCTGAGATGGCTCCACTATTTACAGATTCATCAATTCTCCAAATAGTCCATTTGCAAAGTCATGCTTATTTATTTACAAAGTGTATTAGATAGTGAGGGAGAAAAAAAAATACGAGTCTGTCATAGTCTGTCCTCAGGTTACTTCAGAGCAAAGGTAGAGTTCACCACTGATTCATTATTTGTGCTAAAATGTCAAGTTGTATCTGGGTATCACAAAGCCTTAGAGCATGAGGTTATCCTGTACTAGTGTGGTAGAGGACCTGGCCATGCTGCAGGCAGCTGGCTGGACTGCTGGAGATAAGGCCATTTTTACCTGGCCTGTGCTGGGGGAGCGACAGGTCAGAGTACTAAGATGGTCAGGAAGAAGAAGACAAGGTAGAGAGGAAAGAAGAGGAAAAACCTGGGCGGGCAAAAGACAACCAGCACTTTTGAAATAATGGCAATACAATCAGCACTTTTGTAATCCTGGCTTTCTCGAACAAAGCTAGTTATGCCCTCTGTACCAACCCAAGAAAGCAGATAATGATCAGGACAGAATGCCCCATGAGAGCCACATTTCAGATGAAACCTGACTAATGAGATCAGAGGGAAGAAGCATTCCAGAAAGAGAATAAAAGAAGGTCCAAAACTCCTGAGGCAATAATTAGCTCCCTAACTTCCAGAACAAAACACTCTGCCAATGAAACCAAGAGGAGGACTTCTCATCTTGGTCAATTGTGTCACCAGAAATACTCAGACCAAATCCCAAGGAGTCATCCTTGCTTCCCCTCCCTCCCTCCCTCATCACATCCCACCATTACCTCCATTAACAATATTCTGGAATCTGGCCCTTTTATTTGATTGATATCACTAGTAATCAGAGTCCACAAATGCTATGGACTGAATGTGTCCCGAAATTGATGTGTTGAAACTTAATCTCTGTTGCAATGGTACTAAAAGGCGAGGCACTGGGGGTAGTGATTAAGTCATGGGGCCTTATAAAAGGACTAGAGGGAACTAGTTTAGGCCTTCCCTCTTTGCCCTTCTACTATGTGAGTATTCCACACTCAGCCTCTCTGACAGATGAAGCAACCAGGCACCATTTTGGAAGCAGAACCCAACCCTCACCAGAGATTGAACCTGCTGGCTCCTTGATTTTGGACCTCCCAATCTCTAGCATTTAAAAATCTATTTCTATTCATTATAATTAATCCACTCTCAAGTGTTGTGTAGTATCAGCACAAACAGACTAAGACAAGTGCCATGTCTCGCCGGGATTACTGCACCTGTCTTTTTCCAGTTCTTTGTGCCTCAGTTCTTCCTCCCTTATAGTCCCCCCAATTTTTTTGTGTGAACAAGCAAGAACGTCTTTGAAAAATATAATTCAAGGTTGAGAATGTAGCTCAGAGAGAGAGTGTGTGCATTGTATTTGCAAAGCCCTGGGTTCAATCCCAGCACTGCAAAGAAAACAGGACAGCTTGGATTATGTCATGGTTCTGCTTATAATGCACCAGTGTCCGCCTCCAGCACCAGGAATCCACCCACAAATCCTCATCACGGCCACATGTTCAAACAATCCAGCCCCTGCTTACCTTTCCTGTCTCTTTTAGAATCACTCTTTCTTCCTACCTCCATTTCTGGCTTATGGTTTTCATTATTCTGTAACATATCAAGCCTATTTCTGCTTGAGGGTCTTTGCACTGCTATGCCCTCTTCCTAGAACACTGTTTTCCTCAGATCTCATTATTCAAGTCTCAGAAAATGCCAGTAGCCTGACCACTCTATCTGAAGTAGTTCCCTTCTTTCTATACCATTAACTCCATCCTGCCACCCTGCTTTGATTTTCTGATGGCTTTTAGTGCCATAGACACTCTCTTTTGTTGGCTGGCTGTTTATCATCTGGCCCCTTCTTCTCTCCAGTGCTCCTGAGAGTGTGTAGATCTTGTTGATTGCCATCTCTTGCCAGTACCTGAAACAGATTCCATACTTCACAATCTACAATCGGCTCACATTTCTCTTGGTAATGGTACCTTTTGATTCTCTTTGAATGTAGCATAACTGTCTGCCTTTTATTTAATGCCAATTTGTTGAAGAAGTCAGGTCTGGTGGAATATCTCAACTTCCAGAATTACCTAATTGCTTTGTTGTAGTCTTGTTTACCTGTTCCTTTCATCACCTGTGTAACCATCTGTTACTGGAAGTTGGAATTAAAGGTCTGAGAAAGTTCCAAAAGAACCTTTTGGGAAAGTTTCCCTCAGGTGTGATGTTGGACATCACATCTTATTTCACAAATGGATGAACATCATTTCTCTTTGTTCCACCACTGGTTTCAGGTGATGAAAGCCTGATGTTTTTGTTGTACTCTATGTGTTTCTTCTCACAACCAGCAAATAATCTGTGAGTAAATATTTTTTTTCCTTAAATTATTCCTCTGCTAGCTTCAGTGGTTTAAAGCAGAAACTAGCAAATTATTTCTGTGTAGGACCAGATAGGAAATATTTTCACCTTTGCCAGCCAGATGGTTTCTGTTGCTGCTCAGCTATTCCATTCTGCCATTGTACCATGAAAGCAGTCCCTGATCGTATGTAAACAAATGGCTATGGCTATGTTCCAATAAAACTTTATTTATGAAGAGAGGCAGCCAGTGGATTTGGCCTGTGGACTGGAGTGTGCCAATGCCTGGTTTAAGCAGTGTTGTTCAACCCAGGTGATTAACATCCCTTACGGAGTTTAAAAAATACTGATGCATAAGCTACATTCTAAAGCAGTTAAATTGAAATCTCATGTGATTTTTACAAATGGCTACCATCAAGAACCACTGATTTGCAGAGAGTGATCCCTTGTAGGGACAAGAAAAGAAACTCCCGAGGTGAGATAGAGGGGTACTTGAACAACTAAATCTAGTAAAGGCACAGTAAAATAATTGTTGTAGAAAAACAAGGGGAGTATAGAAAAAAGGATGGGGGACACAGAAGAATTTCCCAGAGAGAAAACTTGGAGCCATTCCTTAAATTTTGACAACTTTTGTTTAGTGCAAAGGATATGCAACCACCAGGTACAATCCATCTCTGGCTAGGTTTCTGCCAACTTCTATCTCCCTTATTAATGTGAAATTAAGAGCATAATGAAGAATTAAAACTTGCACTCAGGAGCCTTTGTTTATTTGCACCTTGTCATTACTTTATTCATCTAGAATTAATTTATCAGTTACTATAGGCAAATGAACAATTACGTTTTATTTACTTGAAGTTCTTTTTCAAAGAAATTAGACGTAAAAATCTGAGATCTGAACAACACTATAGGGACAATAGGGTGGGTTCTGTATATTTGCAATCACAATATTATTTGTCTACTGCTGTTTTGTCTTAGTCACTTTCTTGACACTGGGACACAATACCTGACATCCACAGTTTAAAGGAGGAAAGCTTTATTCTGGCTCATGGTTACAATCCACGGTTGGCCCAGCTCCAGGGCAGAAACAGCACGGCAGAGGGATATGGCAGAGGAAAGCTGCTTACATCATGGTGGCCAGGAAGCAGAAAGAGAAGCAAGGAGCCCAGAAGGGAGATACACACTTTAAGGTCATGCCCTGCCCCGTAACCTGCCTCTTCTGGCCAGGCCCCACCTTCCAGCAGCATGCTCATCTGCGAATTCACTGGTGGATGTTTCCACTGATGAGTACTTCACCTCTGTGGGCCAGTCGCCTTCCACAAGTCCCACCGTGAGCACATGTGGCTGCAGTGGGACATTCTCGATCCAAAACATAACATACTTGTTCTTTCTTTATTATTTTCAGATGTGGGGGAAAGGAATCTGTAGAGTAATGAGGGGAGGAAAATACATAATAGGATGATGAGAATAAACTGAAAAGGAATATTTGTCTTTGCTTGTGCTAGTGCTCCTCAACCAGGGACAATTTTGAATTTTGCCCTCCCCCAAAGACATGTGGTAGTGTCTACTTTTTTTTTTCTTTTTTTTTTTGAGACAAGTTCTCACTGTGTCATTCAGGTTGGCTTTGAACTCACCATATAGCACAGGCAGGCCTCAAACTTGCAGCGATCCTCCTGCCTCAGCCTCCCGAGTGCTGGGATTATAGGCGTGTGCCACCATGCCTGGCCTGCTTTTAGTTTTTTTTTTTTTAATAGTCCCCATCAGTCCCATGAGATAAAGACAATGCAGCTACCCTCCTACTATGCTGGGCGAACTACCACCTGCCTTCAGAAACTATATATGCGAACCCTAGTGTAAAAGATATGGCAGTCAATATCAGTATTCCTCTTTCTCTCCTCTCTGATTTCTAGGTAGTTACAGAACTGAGAGTTATTTCTCCACTTAATTCCCACCTAACTATGCATGTAGCTCTCTGAGAAGCTTCAACCATTCGCTTGAATAAAATAAATTTCTGTGGTGCTATAATTTTGTTAGTTTTAAAGTGTGGCTCACGATCTTGTGTTAGTTTTCCATGGTTGCTGTAACAGATCCCCACAAAATTACTGCCTTAAAAGAACACAAATTAGTTAGTTTGATGGTAGAGAGCTTGCCTAGCATTTGCCAGGCCCTGGGTTCAGGCCCCAGTACTGAAAAAAGAAAAACAAATTGGTGTCCAGGATCTTCTCTAAACTAGTTAATTCATAATCTCTAGGTATGGAGACCAGGTGCTGGTTACAGTTGGTTACCGAGAGCCCAAAGTAGACTTCACTGGGGTAAAATCAAAGTGTAAAAAAGGGTTGGTGTTCTGTAGGCCGTACCAGACAGTGTATCTTCTTACCTTTTCCATTCCTGGAGGCTACTAATGTTCATTTCCTTGTAGTTTCAGATCACTCTGACCTTTGCTTCCCATTATAACTTTTTGTCCTTTGACCCTAATTCTCTTTCATTTCTTAAGATGTTATGATGACGTTGAGCCCACCTGTATAATTCAGGATCATCTCCCCATTTTAAGAGTGTTAATTATATCTGCAAAGTCCTTTTTGCCATGCGAGGTGTATGTATTTACAAATTCAGAGATTAGTACGTGGATGTCTTTGGGAACTATTATTCTGTCTATCACATCTTGAAAGTGACCAACTATGACATGAATTATGCTAGAGTCTCGAACTGGTCATATACTGTATTACGCAGAGTCATGCAACATGCCACAAATCTTGAGCTCCAGAGGCAAAAGACTCAAGCTTCTGTACTGGCTCCATCCACCACCTACAAGCTAGGTGGTCGTGGGAAAATGACTCTACCTTGCCTCAGTTTTCCAATCTGCAATATGGCATTCCAATAATACCCGCCTTCAAGGGTGACTGTTAAATGATGTACATGTATAAGGTACTCAAGGCAGGAAACAGAGCAACTGGCACATAATAGTTGCTCACTGTGCATTAACTATTAACGTTTTCACTCGTGAGACTGTTGTGAAGATTAACAGATTTTTTTCTGTAAAAGGTCACGTAGTGAATATTACTGGTTTTGGTCGTGAAATCTGTGTCAGAACTATTCAGTTTTGCTATTATATGAGGTGTGATTGAAAACCATGATGAATGTTTGAGTTAAAATGTTATTACGATAAAAGATATGTTGTCATGAATCCCCCTCAAATCGTCCCGTTGGTGTTGAACACACCTCATCATTCTTGCCATTTTGTGAAGCTGTTCTGGAAGTCCTCTTTTGTAAGTGAGTTTTATTAGCCTGGCTGCCTCAATGTCCTGAATTGATTCAGAACTTAACTTTCATGGTCATTTTCCTTTGGGGAAGAGCCAGAAGTCACAGGTGCCAGGTCTCCTGAATAAGGTAGATGAGGACACACCAGAATGTTTTTACAAGCCTGCCTTTCCGCTGGATGGCACCCGGCAGCAGCATTCACTGTATTTTTTACTACAACTTGTAAAGACACTCAGGAGACAGGACTTTCAGAGCTGCTTCAGAAAGTGGCGAGAACAATGGGATAAGTGTGTTCGAAGTGAGTATTTAAAAAAAAATTTAACCCTTCACCATGTATTTTGATCATACCTTGTAACACAAAAGTAGCTGTGTATAATATGCAGGTGAATGTAAATGGCTGCATTCCAGTCAAGTTTTATTTATACACCTAGGCAGCAGGGCAGATTTAGGGTCACAGGCCGTAGTCTGACAATCAGAAGTCTAAAAACAGTGGCATACAAGCCTGGCTGCATACCACTATCTCCTGCAGAGCTTTTAAAAAATGATAATGGTCTGGCATCTAATTTTCACTTATCTTTTAATTTTCACTTGTACTTTGTTAAAAAAGAAATTATGATGATACCAGGGTCCCACTTCAGCGCAGTCAAAATCTCTGGCAGCAAGGCCTAGTTAGGCACTGGTTTCTTACAAAAGCCCTCCAGATGATGCTCCCAGCAGCTGGAATGAAGAGTGTGTGCTCTATGACTTTGCACCTGCCACTAACTGGGCACCCGGTTACTACCTAGTGACCACGAAGAAGGAAATCTGAGACATGCCACTGCACAGCTTTCCATCCATACTTAGACCCACTAAATGGTACTTGATCATTTCAGGGTTTGACGGCAACAGAAAAAACTTAAACTGGCTAATTTGGCTAAAATAGGAAACAATTGAAAAGATATGGAGGCACTCCAAGAATTCAAAAGAGATAACTACCAGGAGGGACAAGAACAAGGGCTCAAAAGCATGTACTCTGGAGGTAGGAAAAAAGCCATAAACCATTCACCCTCCTGAAGAAGGTGGATTTTGTGGTTTGTATCCGGAGGACCCCCCCGCCGCCGCCGATTCTCATGTACTCATAGATGGGGCTTTTGGGAGGTGACTGGATCATGCAGGCATGATACTCAGTAGTAGATTAGTCCACCAATGAGTGTATAGCTAAATGTGATCTTGGGATGTGAAACCTGGTCAGAGGTGAGTCACTGGAGGCGTGGCCTCCCTCCCTCCTCCCCTCATTTCTCTCTGCTTCCTGCCACAGTGTTGTGAGCAACTCTCTTCTGCCATGCCCCTCTGCCGTGTCGCCTGCCTTGGAGCCACCCCTACAAACTGTGAGCCAAAATAAACCGCTCCTCCTTTCAGCTGTGGGTGTCAGGTACTGTGTCTCAGTGAGGAGAACGTGACCAAGGCAGTGGGTGAATGGGGTGTGGATTTCTCTCTCTCTCTCTCTCTCTCTCTCTCTCTCGTGTTCTGTTAGAGTGTATCCACCCCTTGGCTAGCAGAGAGTGGAAGAACTTGCCTCAGAAACCTTAACTTTATTATGACTGATGGTAAAAGTCTGTCTCCAAGGCAAAATATTAGGAGGCTCTGACAGAAGAAGGGAATAGAGATAATGCAATGAGTGATAAAAACCTAGCCATTGGAATTATAAACCAAGTTTGTAATGAGATGGCGTTAAAGAGTGCTTCCCACGATACAAGGCATATAGTGGGTGTTCAAGCCATTTATTATAAAGACACTGTTGAACACTGGGGACATCGGTAAGTCACAATCCTTGCTGTCCAACGGATTTCAGTACAGCACTATTTCGATTGTTTGTTTGTTGCTTTCTAACATAGAGAGCAGTGGTTCTTGGTGAGGTAGCTTTGCCCTCTTTCTGAGGCATTTTTGGGACAGGTTATTACTGGCATCTAGTGAGAAGATAACAGAGACACTGCTAAGCATGTAACAATGCACAAGAACAGCCCCTTACAGTAGAATTTTAGTATATGTGCTGCTGAAGTGAGCACAGCCCCTTACAATAGAGTAACACGGTGCCCTAAATGTCCAAATGTCAGTAGTGCCTAAGTGAGAAACCCTGTGTTTTATTTTGTTAATGCTGTTTTATTTTTTCTGCTAAAAGGGGTGTGCTTTCTCCACTTGCAAATGTTTTTCTCTCTGTGTGCTTCACTCTCTTACTTTGGTGATCAAGTTTGATAGAAATGGCCATTTCATTGAATGAGGTCTGTTTATTGAGCGAAGACTACAGAACTTTGAGGAGATTCTGAAGTTGAAATGAGAGAGAGGCAGGGAAGTAGAAAGTGTAAGACATATTCCTGAAATTGACTCCTCTGAGGTTATCTCAGAATCTAACTGCTAAAAGTAAATTAGCAGTAGAAATGAAATTTGAGTACACATCCATGTTAGTGAAATACACAAAAATATTTGAATAGTCATATAAAAAGGATTTAAAAGTAAATTTTGTTAAAACTAATCAGTTCTTTGTTTTTCAATTTTACCAAAGGAATTGGCCCATGAAATGAAAACTGTGCTTAGTAAAAATCACTCTGTATAATGATATCTCAGTTTCTTTTTCCTCGGTTAAAGAATAGATACTGAGTAGTGTCACCTTTGAATTCTGGTAAATTTTTATTAATTCTAAAAGATGTATATTAAGCTCGTTGGTGTTCACTAAACACATTTCCTCCTTTTGTTCTCAAGTGTACAGTAGTTCTATGACATGACTATCACCTCTTTGTTTTACTCTCTTGAATTTTAGAAAAACACATTATTTTTTTTGATTTTAATGATATATTTTAGATGTACCATCTAATTGGTAGATGTACATAGTGATAATATTCATCAGAGAGGATTTGTACCTGTACATGATAGATCTTGTTGCTTCTTTTTTTTCCTCCCCTCCCTTCACTCTCTCCTCCCTCCTTATTTACAAAAGCTTTGTTTCCATTTTTTCCTTCCATTTCTTATTTCTCTTGCCCCTCTGTTCCTTTCCCCCTCCCCCTCCCTTGTTCCCTTTCCCATTTGGTCATTTTCTTCCCTTTCCCAATAAAATACATTTTAGTTTTTACGCTTACAGTTTCTCACATCAGAGAAACTATGCGGTATTTAAACGTGTGTCCGATTTATTTCACTTAAGAGTATGGTCTCAAGATGCATCCATTTATCTAGAAATATCTCAAGCTTATCATTCTTTATGGCAGAGTAATACTCTATTGCATTAAAAAAAATCACATTTTCTTTATCCATTCCACTGTTGATGGGCATGGCAGAGTAATACTCTATTGCATTAAAAAAAATCACATTTTCTTTATCCATTCCACTGTTGATGGGCATTTGGGCTGTTTCCAAGATTTAGCTATTACAAACTGTGAAATTGTAAACATGGGTGTGCATATATCACTGTGGTATGATGCTTTTAATTCTTTTGGGAAGATACCAAGAAGGGGAATAGCTGGGTCAAATGGAACCTCTACTTCCCTGAGGAATCTCCACACTGATTTCCATAGCGGTTGTACCAGTCAGTCTACATTCCCACCAACAGTGGAGAAGGGTTCCTTTTTCTCCGTAGCTGCTCCAGCATTTGCTATTGGCTGATTTCTTGATAATAGCCATCTTTCTGGAGTGAGGTGGAATCTCAGGGTTGTTTTAATTTGCATCTCTCGAATGACCAGTGATGTTGAACATTTTTTCATATGTCTATCTGCTGTTTCTACTTCTTCATCTGAGAAATGTCTATTCATTTCTGCTGCCCACTTTTGGATTGGTTCTTTAAATTTGGGGGGTCTGGGTCTGGGGATTTATCTCAGTGGTTAGAGTGCTTGCCTTGCAAACACAAGGCCCTGAGTTTGATCCCCAGCACCAAATAAATAAATAAATAAATAAATAAATAAATAAATTTGGGGGGTCTGATTTTTTTGAGTTCTTTATATATTTGAGATGTTAGTCCTTTGTTGGAGGAATAGCTGGCAAAAATTTTTTCCCACTCTGGGGGTTGTCTCTTCGCTCTGTTGGTAGTTTCTTTTGCTGTGCAAAAGCTTTTTAATAAGATCAGATCCCAGTTGTTGATTCTTTGTGATATTTCCTGGGCAACTGGGGATTTGTTCATAAAGTCCTTGCCTACACCTAGTCTTCAAGAGTTCTACCTATTCTGTCTTCCAACAGATTTAGTGTTTCCGTTTTAATATTTAGATCTTTGATCCACTTTGATTTTAGCTTAGAAGGGAAAATATATGGGTCTACTTTTAACCTTCAACATGTGGAGAGCCAGTTTTTCCAGCACCATTTATTAAAGAGGCTATCTTTCTTCCAGTGAGGTTGTTTGGCCACTTTGTCAAAGATAAGGTGACTGAGAGTATTTGGACCTGTTTCTTCTTCTTCTAATCTGTTCCATTGGTCCTGAGGTCTGTTTTTGTGTCCATACCATACTGTTTTTCTTACAGTAGCTTTGTAATACAGTTTTAGGTCAGGGATTGTGATGGCCCCTGCTTTGCTTTTGTTTCCCAGAATTGCTTTTGCTATTGTAGGTTTCTTTTGGTTCCAAATGAATTTTAGGATTGTTTTCTCTAATTCTGTGAGGTACGCTCTATTGGTAATTTAATTGGGATTGCATTAAATCTCTGTAACAGTTTTGGGAGTATGGCCATTTTCACTATATTGGTTCTTCCTACCCAGGAGCAAGGAATATCTTAGAAAAACACATTTTTAAAATACCTTAATGAAGCCTTAGGGCAGCAGTGCCTGTTTGAATATCTAATTTAAGCAGAAACTTTTCTGTGGGAATGGGTGTCTCCAATTGAGTTAATTGTGTGTTTTTCAGTTTTTGATACTTTATTATCACTGAGACTTAAAGCTGTCCTCATGAGTTGAATGAATGGTCCCTAAGACCACTCCCATTTACATACCCAGGCAATTATTTTCCCAAGTTTGGGGTGGACACTTCTGTAAGCGCCTGTTTTTGCAAATCAATGTTAGTGTTTTTCACACATTGCTTTCAATTTGCATACATTTTATTGCACCCTATGTTTCTTTGTGTGTCTTTCGTGAGCCCTGGGATTTTAAGATCCATCCATGTCACTCTGTGTACTTCTAATGGGTTTGCTCCTAACTGCCACATCAGGTTCCGTGGTGTGCTGCAAACTTGCTTTTGTAGAGAAAACCACTTGCGGTGCTGCCTTTGCTCCTTTTCCGATGGAGTCATAAAAGCATAATGAAAGAAAAGAGCTACTGGCTGTGAATAGCAGCGGAAATGCCAATTTCAGGTCTCTCAAAATTGATCCTGCCCACAATCCCCTAAAACTGTCTTACTTTTAACCCCGCTGAAAGAAAAATCCCTTTCCTTAAACCCCAACTCTTGCAGAAGGCTATTTAACTTATAATTTCACTGAGACCGTTCTTCCATCCAAGTACCACTTAAATATTAAGGTTCGAGTAGTTTCCTTTCCTTCCCTATTTCCTTTATCAGACCCTGCTCATATTATACTGACTTACACAGGTAGTTTTGGAATTACTGTCTTCTCTGTGGTCCTTGACTCTTTTAGACATACTTAGATTTCTTTTCGACTTAGAGAGATTTTTAAAAATCGTGTGTCGCTCCTCGCAACACATAAGCAAAGTAAATTGGTCAGGATATTTCCCAAAATTTGTACCATTCGGAACCCTTTCTGAATGCCTTTTTGACTCGGAATCACTGAGGCCTGCTTGTCCTTGTCGCAGTTACTCCTCGATGTTTCGTGTGGCTTGGCCTCTGACATCGGCCAGGACACAGCCTTTCATAGGAATCGCCACCTATGGAATTGTCTCAGAGGTTTTCTTCTCAACTCCTGACGTCCACTCTCCAAAGTTTGACCCTGGCATTTTTCCTGCTTGCCCTGGGATAGGCAACACTTTTGCAAGTAATTTAATAGCACAATACAGCACAGCTTCATTCATTTGTGCAGTTATTATTTTCCTATCTTGGATACCGGAAGCATGTGTTTCTCTGCTAGAAAATGTGAAAGAGTGTTCACTTCTTCAACAATGAATGTTTGCTTTCGTAATATGAAATTCACACCCCACTGCCCTGTCTCCATGCCTTTCTGTCTACCAGTAACTTTCCATTGCAGTATTCAATCATGATGTGATGTTTTGAAAGACATTTCAAATGGTATTTAAACCTGACCTGTAGTATCAACACTAGAGCTATTAAGTTGAGGTGAAGATCATATACATAGCAGAGAGAACATTGTTTACATCTGTGTAGGACAAACTGTGGCTTTGTGGAGAGCACTAAAACACCACAGATTATATGACTTATCCCAATTTTAAAGATGTTCAAATGTGGAAAATGTGCATCTTGTGTAAGACAGGAGCCGTGATAGGTACTCAGGTTTCAGTATGTCTTCATAATCCATCAGAGACTCGAGCTGCTTCTCCCCTCCGCTGTTGCATCCTTAGCATGTGACGTCCATTGTCAAGGTCCCTGAACGGTTCAAGATGACCAGTAGGCTCCAGATATTATATTGAGGGAAAAAGGGAAGAAGGCAGAAAAGACAAATAAGCAAGGGCCCTGCAACTCATTGTATACCTCTGACTTGAAGGGAGGCTGATGGAAACTAGGGTTGCTTTTTGGGCAAGTATGTCCACCAGGTGAAAAAAATATGGGTACTGTTATTAGGGAAGGGGAGACTGTCTGCTGGGTAACAACTAAGAGTATCTTTCCCACACCCTTTTGAAAAAGTCTCAGTTTACTGCAACCTGATTCACACGCAACTTCAGCCTAATTTCAATCATGATGATTCACTGTGTAAAGCTTAGTGACAAATGTTAAAGTCTTTCTCTGATCATTATATGTGATTCAAAAGTAAGCACAAATGTTTAATAATTGGTATTTAATATGGCCACGTCACTTTCCCTAATACATCTAGAGATTCCTTGAGGCAGCTCTGTTTCCTACATCTTAGTCACTTCTCCCACCCCACCGCCTACCCCATTGCCCATTGTTTAAATTTTCTCAACACCGTAAATGCTGCATAAGTGAATTTGATGTCATCTGGCTTCTGTGGCCTTGATGGAAGATTGCTATCTCCAGTTGATCTGTTGTCAAAAGGTTCCTTCTGAAAGTCCGTGAGAACTTCCTACATGCCTCACCTTCACAGAGGACATTTTCAGAGTTCGTTCATCTCCTTGAGAAATGCTTCCCCTGTCTGACAAGCTTCTGGATACTTCTAGGGGAGATGTACTTGTACTTGTTAGGTGATTTCCTAAGATTTTGACTTCTGGGTGAGGCACCTAGAGCATTCAGATGAAATGAACTCAGCCACAGCCTGCTGTGAGGGCCTCAGGGGCATGCCTGGCAGTGGCAGCAAAATTCTAGGCACGGCCTTTCAGAGAGGAAAGCCTCAGTGTTTCATGGGTGAGGAGTATGTGTTTGAGATTGGTGGTGGTTTGCACTTCACCTTGTAGGCACAGGCACATAGTGTGCACAGTCGGCTGCCAGTTTCTCAGTCTGGGCCGTTCTGGTTGAATCTGAGTCATCACAATTACGAACATCAAATGTTATGGAAGAGCTGTATTATTGGCAACATCGACAAGGTGCCAGGACATAGACATAATGCCTGGTGTGTTGGCTGATGCATCCACGGGCAGTAATCACAGGAATACTGAGGGTAATAGTAAATAACATTTGTGGCGCTCTTTCTATGTGTCATGCGTGGCTCTACACACTTTATGTGACATTGATTTGTTCAGGCCTGCCCACATCTCTTGGACCATACTACATAATGTGCATTAGATGACTTCCGGCAGCCAGTATCTGAATCTCTGAGGGATTTTTCTGGAGCTGTTCAAAGCTGCAGTGCTTTTGTCTGATAAGATTTGGTATGTAAATACCTCAGCTCCCTTGCTCCTCAGATAGAATATTTCAGAGACTTGAGTTTTGTATCATTCCCTGAGTTCCCTGGCAGGATTAAGCTCCAACCAACCCCGCCCCCCCATTCCCATGGTAGCTGGCTGAATAATGAATGCATTCCTTATTAGCAGGTTTCTCTTCCCAGTAGAACTTCCCACCCTTCCACTAGAATCTTTGTCTTGGGGCTTGCCTCTGGGCAAAGCCCAATGAAGATAAACACTAACATCAAGAGTGTGACTTAGATACTATTACTGTGTTTACTTTACAGATGCAGAAATTGAAACACAGAGGTACAGGATGCTGCAGAGGTTGGGTTCAAGCCTATCCCTGCTGATTCTGGTTTCAGAGCCATTGCACTTTAACTATACTTAATAAATGCTACAGAAACGAAGCAGAGGTGTGTAAAGAATTTTGTTCTCAAGTGGAGATTCTGATCTGGTAGAGAAAAGGCTTCCTGGTAGTCAGCAGATGTAGTTACTTTTCTAACATAGAAGTATTAGATCCCATGTGCAAGAGGGTGTGTTATGCAGACTGTTGCGTTCATGACTTGGTCTCTAGAACATTGTGTGGCAGCTTTTCAATGAACAACTTACTCTTGAGGACCTGGTGTGCCCACAATTAAACCCCTTGGAGGGCTGTTTTAAAATCTGGTGCTGTCTGGGGGATGTTCAGCTCTTTGAGCCAGCAACCATCCAGAACTGTCAGCAATCTAATAGGTGATATTTGGGTCTTCTATTTCCTTCAAATTCATTTAGTATCTGACTGATAAATGCCTTTTAATTAAAGCCCATAAGGTTATGGATTTCTTGTTAGTCTGTATGACTATAAATGGGGGTTTCAGCACTTTTCTTTTAATTATTTTTTAACCGAGAACATGTATTGGTACATTGTGTACATAATGATCGCATTTATCATGGTTATTTTGTACCTGTACACGATGTATCTTGGTTTCCTTCCCTTCCATTCCCCCCTTTCCTTATTTACAGCAGGTTTATTTACATTTTTCCATTTTTCCCTTTCCTCTTTCTTTCCCTTTTCCCTTCCTTCTTTCCCCCCTTTTTCCCTTTCTAGTTCTCCTCTCTTTTGAATATTATCTTTCTTTTACCTAATAACTATTATACCTCTTTGTCCTTATTTACACTTATGGTTTCTCATATCAGAGAAACAACTTGATGTGTACTCATGAGTGACCGATTTATTTCACTTAAGAGTGTGTTCTCAAGGTGCATCCATTCACCTACAAATGACTCTAGTTTATCCTTTTTTATGGCAGAGTTTCAGCAGTTTTGTGAGCTTATCTTGGCTAAGTAAAAGGAATCAGATATCATTTCCATGAAGAATTCTTTCAAAAACACTTAGTGATACTTTCATATGCATTGCTCCTACCTCCCATGTTACTGTCCCTGTGCAGTAAGTCGGACAGGTTCTTGCTAATCCTACCCACGCAGCACACCGGGATTCATTAACAGACTCCTATTGATGTAATGTTTATCTACCAGTTTTCAATTTTCGGGTTGTCTGCTTTCTATAGATTACATTTGAAAAGATTTATCACTGATTCAACATGCAGTTTGATTTTAGTTGAGCCAAAGATTTATTTGAATCACTAAAAAGCCTTTTATGAAGTAAAAAAAAGATGTTGTTTCTTAGCCTCAATTGATTCATTGATTCGTTTGGTTATGTTATTTGATCCCAAGATTAACAAAGTAATCCTCAGTTTAATAATGATGTCACCCTCGAGATGCTTGGTGTCATTATGGCGATTCTTTTGAGACACACGTGCAGACACACACACACACACACACACACACACAGGTGTATATAATATGCATATATATATATATATATATATATATATATATATATATATATATTCCTTTCACAGAAAGCGTAGGAAACTCTGGAACCCAAAGTTCTACTTTTCTCAAGTTTTCTAGAGCTGTGTTGAATATGCTCAGGCCTTGTAAGTCTTCATTGCAGCTTGGAATTTTAGAGGAGAGGCCAGAAATAATGAAGGAGAAACTCCAATAGAATAGAGACCTTATTATGCTCTGAACCTTATTGCAGTCTTATGCACATCACTGTTTCTTCCCCAAAACTACAAAGACATTATATCATTTTACCAGGTTGGTTATGAGACTAGAGAAAGAGATGATTCTGAATTCTCCAAACAGATGTCTGTCTGATGCCATAGTTCTGTCTTTGCACAGGTTTATTGAACGCCTCAATACTACCTGATAGAGTTTTTCTTTTATGGAATAATGGCAGTTGGATTTTCTTTCTGGTGGTACTTTAGATGGTGCCGTGAAGGAAATTGTCTCTATTTTAGGCTGATGCTCGTCACTTTATGTGTAGTGATGAGCACTACGAAAGTGAGGAGGGTCTGAGGTCTGCTGAAGGCCTCTGAAGGCAAAAGACCCAAGTCTCCCCCACAAGCTGTTCTAGGTGACACAATGACCCTTGGTTCCCCCAAGCTTTATTTTGACACTGGGTCGATGTGCAGGTGAGGTGTCTCCCATCGGAATTGGTGTGGACACACATACATGCATGGACCCTGAGATTAAGGGCTCTTCACTGTAAGTATGGTCCCAATGGGCATCTCTAGGGGTAGCCGAGCTTGCACCAGGGCGATAGTATTGCCAGGTGGTGTATGTTGTTTTCCTAGAGATAGAGTGCTGTGCCCTGCGGCCCTTTCCTCCTCCCTATTTGGACAAAAATCTCATTTCTTGATTTCTTAGTGTGAAGAAAGCAACGTGACTAAATGAATATATTTGGACAAATCTGATTAAAGCATTTTATACCAAAATTCAGCTTCTGACACTCTCTTAAGCTTTTCTACCTCCTTTACCATTTCCATTTGGACTACATTGATAGGGGACAAGATTGATTAGTAAGGCTCTCGCCAATACTAATATTTTGTGGCTGACCCCCAATTGCTGTTTACATATTGTGATTATAAATATTACAACACATTTGAGATTAACCCTTTCCTGTGCTGCGTTGGATTATGACACCTAACATTGTATGCAGGTATTACCCGGAGTCTTTCGGGTTTATTACTTGTGTAGTAAAACTTACTGTTTGCATTGATCAGAATTTAGAGGAACATTGACTGTGGTCTCCTGAGAATAGTTTATTCTTTCGTTATTCCTTCCAAGGCCATGGCATATTGGCATTATTCATAAATACTGCCAAACACTGGGTTTTCGGGAAACTTATTGATTATTTAGAATTTTTCATGAAAATATGAAACCATTGGGCAGCACATGTAATTTTAAAGGGAAAGAACTAGTCTGCCTCGTGCTAAATGGTAAAAAGGCCAAGAGCAAGATATTAAGGAAATGATAACATTTACTGCACAACTTTTCTGTCCGAATGCTTGGCTTCCTGCTTGCCTTCCTTTTTACTTTCCTTCCTTTCCTCCTCCCTTCCTCCCTCCCTTCCTCCCTCCCTTCCTTCCTTCCTTCCTCCCTCCCTCCCTTCCTTCCTCCCTCCCTTTCTTCCTTCCTTCCTCCCTCCCTCCCTCCCTTCCTTCCTCCCTCCTTCCCTTCCTTCCTTCCTTCCTTCCTTCCTTCCTTCCTTCTTTCCTTCCTTCCTTCCTTCCTCTTATCTCCCTCTTTCTTTCTTTTATATTTCTTTCTCTTTGGTTCTCCTCCTACTCTTCTGCCTCTTCCTTCATTCCACCATCTTATTCCCCTTTCTGACTTCATCATCTCTTTCTTTTTTGGATGTAAATTGTGGTTGA